>VSDK01016199.1:107179-121975 GCA_009767595.1 Symbiodinium kawagutii
TTGGTACGTTGTGTCTCGGTACGTTGTGTCTTGGCGCGTTAGGTTTTGGCGCGTTGTGTCTTGGTACGTTGTGTCTCGGTATGTTGTGTATTGGTACGTTTGGTCTTGGTAAGTTGTGTCTTGGTATGTTGTGTCTCCGTACGTTGTGTCTTGGTACGTTATGTCTTGGTACGTTGTGTCTTGGAACGTTGTTCCTTGGTACGTTTGGCTTTGGTGCGCTGTGTTTTGGTGCGTTAGGTCTTGGTACGTTGTGTCTCGGTACGTTGTGTCTAGGTACGTTTGGTATTGGTACGTTGTGTCTTGGTACGTTGGGTCTTGGTTCGTTGGGTCTTGGTATGTTGTGTCTTGGATGGTTCGTCTTTGTATGTGTTGTGTCATGGTACGTTTGCTTTGTGTTCGCTTGGCGTGCTTTGTGTTGGCGCACTCGATCTTGGTCTGCTTGGTCTTGGTCTGGATGGTTGTGTCCGTTCGGTCTTGGTATGTCTGGTCTTAGTATCTTTCTCTTCGTCGCGTTTCCCCTTGGGTACATCTGGATTTGTCGCGTATGTCTCTTGTGGCGGTTGGTCACCTCTCATGCTCTGTGCAGATCAGTATTTGTGCATTTTGTGTGGCAGGCTCATCAGTATTCCCCCTCTCACTCTTGAAGTGATGACCGAGATGTTCTCACCATCATCATCATCATCATCACCACCATCATCATCATCATCATCATCATTTCTATTCACAGCCTTTCTTATCTTCCTGTAGAATTTCTTTGACTCGATCTACAGGCCAAGGCTATCATGTGGGGTTATCCGGTCCTATAATTTTTTTAAACCACAATGATTTCTTTATTGATTAAATAAACATAGTATTAGTCTTTCTTTAATGATTAAAAACACCATAGTATTAATATGTATTAATCCTACTAACCATAGTATTAATCAACCATTTCCTACATTAATTTTAGATCTATTTAACCATAGTATTCGTCATAATGCTCTCCTCATTGAACCACTGTTCTCCACTGTCAGGCTCAGCGGGAGGCCGCCTTCCGTGAAGCGCAGCTGATGCGAAAGATCAGCAGAAACTGCGCCATGGCAACGCAACAGCAGTGGTCAACGAGGGACGGTCACCAAGGAATGATGCGCCAGCAAGAGATGGAGCTGTGAACGGTGAGTTCGCAAGGTGGCTGATGGAAGGTTGATCATGTTTCGGAAAAAGTGGTTACGGCAATCAAGATCAATTATGATTTTGGAGCTATGACCACAACTTGGGAGTTGTTGGCTATGCCCAACTGCAGTTCCCAGAGGATCAAAACCGGAAAAAATCAACATCAGTAGCAACACTTGCAGTTCATCCTCCGAAAATCAAAGACTTCTATATTGAATACGTGTTCAAGAATAAGTCTTGTTCATATTGGCTTTGATCATTCCAGTCGGCAACTTTAAAGTCGTTGCCACCAGCAGTATCGGTACCAAGAGGCATCTAATCATCAGAGATCATCAGAGATCATCAGTGATCATCAGTGATCATCAGAGATCATCAGTCCTTCTTGTGTTGGACTGAACGAGTGAACGTTTTCCAATTGTTGTGCTCCGGGGATCAGCTTCGCAACGGGCATCACTTAAGCCCCTGCCACAGCCGCTTCTGAGGCCCCTGGATCACCCAATTCCACGAGGTCCTGACCTGCAAAGCGGGCAGCGTTCTGTGCCTCATCATGGAGCTGCTTGGAGACGGACAGCAGATGTAGAAAACAGAATGCAAAGATACATAGCATGAACTTAAAACTAGATACATAGATCCTATTCATACTATGTAGAAAAGTGAATAGGCAAAATTACGTTACATACATAGTATGAATAGGTTAGATATGTTACAATGAATAAAGAGGTATCAAATCATAGATCCAAATATGACCACTACATACATGTTTCTGTCGCAGATCATGAGAAGCGACGCAGCTCGCACCGAGGTTTTGCTCTGGGGGAGACTTGCGGAGCCTCATCGTTCGCCACAGAGAAGAGGCACCTGATAGCGGTCATCGACACCGGGGTGACAGTTAATGATCGGTTAATGATCTGGTGCTCGTTTTGACTTTGTTGATTTTGCTTGGCTTTTGGCAGGACCAGAAATTCCCTGAGGCCCAAGTTCTCAAGCAGCTTGGTGTGCAGTAATTTTTTAGAGCTGCATGCAATGCACTAACGCACAAACACCTCAGCTTTTCATATGGAGCACTGCAGCACAAGGTGGGCGGGGCAGATCGGCCTGGCTTTGCAGCATTGCCATTCGCACGGGGTGTTGCATCGGGATGTGAAGCCTGAGAACTGTTTCTTTCGAACTGCAGGCCAGGTGGAACACTCCACCCCTCAAGTCATTTTCATAGTGATGATTCAGTGATGATTCAGTGATGATTCAGTGATGATTCAGTGATGATTGCAGTTTATAGCATTTGGACGTTTGCAGTTATTTGCCTCTTGACGTCTCTCTACATGTTCTGTGGCAAATTGCAGGTGGAGATTTGTTACTGGGAGATTTTGGTATTTCCTGTGCCCTAGACGAGCACCTTCGCAGCACAATTTCGGAGGCTCCAATCTTTCCAGGGGATTGGCCACATGATGATGAGGAAAAGAACATCCATTTTGAGTGATGGTGCAACGCCTATTTCAGATCAATCGCGTTTGCCAATCACTTGCTATTGTCTGAGGATATCACAGTTTCAGTCTCAGAATTCCAAGGAAACTGAGAGATCTGCATGCCGTCTTGAGGCAAAACTTTGCCAAAACCTGTTGCGGATCTCCGCTGTACCTGAGCCCAGAGATTGTGAACCAAGAACCGCACCTTGACGTCAGGACATGGGTGAAATCGGCAGCGTTGCACCCAGGATTCAGTGGTGAGCAATGCTTGACGGGTTCACATAGATTTGTCCATACTGGTGCCTACGAGCACCATCCAAGTTCATAGCCATTATGAACAGGGGGGAAACCACCAGTCAGCTTGTGTTTCGGCCGCCCCCTGCCCAAGCAGAGAGCGACCGAGTTCGTCCTGGGTGAAAAAGGGCAAAGCCAGTGAAGAAAACACCTCGAGAAAGAGGGAAACCACCAGTGACTTGGGGGTAGACCAGGACTGTGGACAAACCCACATGTTGCAAAACTTGGCTTTTCAAAGACGTCCGTGACTTCGGGAGGTTGAAGTGGACGCCGACATGTTTCCGGGAGTGAGAATCAGTGATGACATGTTTCCCTCAGGAAGAATTCTCTATTATGGCTTACAATGAACTAAACTGGATATTCAGGTAGTCAATGTGTGCTGAGCCATGATTGCAATCCTTTAATTTCCATGGTTGAGAGAAGCAGGATGCATAGTCCTCGTTTGTTGCACAGGTAAGCCAGGAATTAAACATGATCAAGGATTAGTGAACCATCCATGCCAACCATCTGGTCAAGCATGAGCTTGAACCAACCATTGGACATCCATGACCCATCAACCAAGGCCACCCTTGCCCACCAGCCGCTGCTGAGGTATTCCTACGCCTCAGACGTTTGGAGTTTGGGCGTCACGGTCTACGAAGCTGCCAATCTGCGGCCACCTTTTCGCGGCAGCAACATCTGCCAGGTCGGATCCCAGGGGCAGTGAGACCTGCGCTGGGCCATACCGTGGTTCCTTCACTTCTGGTAGCGTTGAAAATTTGTGGTTGATGTGGTTGATAAGGCTTGCAGTAGTGGTTACTTGATAAGGATTCAAGGTTGATAGTGGCCAATGGTTCTCAGAGTAGTAGTGGTTCAAAATGTCTGATAGTTGGCTAATAATGCCTGATAATGGTTCGTGGTTCATGGTTAAGAAGGGTCCAGTGCCCCTGGTATGATTCTAGTTTATGTTCATGGCTAATTGTTATTGATTGATGATTGATTAGTCAAAATGCCTATCAAATGGCTGAGGCTTAATGCTTATGGTTCAGCAAATATGACTAACACCACATAATGTTTCCACGGTGATGGTTGCAACTGCCATAAGTGACCAATATCGGTGCTCAGTTTGAGCCCTGCTGTCTTTGTCTTCGCTGGAGACTTGCTGTGCTGCTGCGCTCAGGTCGCCTTTCGAATCGTCAGCAGTTCACCAGAGCCGCTGACGTCAAAGCTGCTGCAGGGACTGGTGGAGGGCCTTCTCATCAAGGAGCGCCGCGGGGGCACAGGGGCGCGGCTGCGGGTTCCCCTGGTGGCCCAGGATCCAACACAGCGCACCACTCTGCGCAGTGCCTTGACTTCGCCACCGCTGGCGGATGTGGTGAAGCTACTCGCAGCGACTCTGCCGGAGGCACATTTGGAAGCCGATGATTTTTGATACATTGAAACACCTTAGATTTTGATTCCTTATTTGGGATTGACTTGATTAATCATAGCAACTAAATCCAACATCAAAGAACCAAAAGAAGGAGGTGGATCCGCTGTCTGAGCATAGCCATGTTGGGTACTGATGGTCACTCATGATGACCATGGCTGCTACTTGGGAAGCTCCAGAATCAAAGTTGATGAGTAGCTCAATGGATGGTCAACCGAGGCAATCTTTGGGTAATATGCAATTACGATATGACTATGGGTCAATTCAAACCATCAATCATGGGGGTTAACCAACAAAAAACGAGGGAAAACAACGGTTACTGATGGTACACCACGGCTAGAGCGTTTTGACCCATGGCCCATAGCCACATCATGACGGCAGATATATGACCCTGGCAATTTTTGATATCATGACTATTGACATGATCATCAACATGCAGATGCTACGAAGAATCCGAACAGTCGTCATGAATATCTCTTGTTGGCTTTCTAAGTAAAGGAATTCCTCAGAGACATTAGGGCTTGCTCTTGTTCTGAGAACACCCATTGACCAAACACTGTGGGTCTGTCTGTAATTATCCCAAGAGCTGAAGTCACACATTGTATGGCAAGGAAACTGCCACATCAACTTGGAAGTAGTGAACCCCTCCCAGCGGGCCGACTGATTTGGTTTTGGCTTTGGGATGTGAACAGGGGAGGCCTGAACTTTGCTGACAAAAAACAACTGTTTTGCCAATCATAGTTAATTCTGTAGTTAACCACTGAAATTTGGTCATTTATCTCAAGACCCATCAGATAACCATTGAAATTACCAGAAACAGCTGGTGAAACAGATCTCTCACCGGCAGCATCTGCTCCATTCTGCTCGCAGGCAAAGCATTCCACCGGTTTCGTCGAGAGGCTGCGCTGCAACATGCATGGCGAGGCAAGGGGAAGTGACATGACTGGCAATCTTTGGATCACCAGGCCTTATCGGAAGACTGACCTGTTCCCCAACAGTTCTGAGAATCGGATCTTAGAGAGTAGAGTCATATCTGAGAATCTCATCTGAGAATCTTACAACATCACTTATAATATAACCATCATAATTTCACTCATATCATACATAATTTTTGTATAATCTAATAACTTGATTTTTAAAATCGAACTTCTATATAAGTTGTACATAAAATTGAAATTCATCCTTGCTTCGATTGTAACTCTTAATCACTTATTACTTGAATCTTAAATCAATAGACACACATATGTATATATATATGTATGTTTATATGTATATATATATATTTATAATCATCTATTGCTTATAGCTTAAAGCTCATTGTAGCTAATATTTTTTCACTTAAGAATGGAGACTCCATTTTTGTCACAGGACAAGCTGGAAGAATACGCGGACGACTTTGAGGCCAGCGCTCTCGACATTTCTTTGCTCAGCTTGTTGCACTTGCGCACTGGCAGGTGCTGACAGAATCAGGTGAAGCGATAGAATCAGTAGTCAAACTTTGGTCAAACTTTGCTCAAACTTCAGTTGAATTTTTGTAAAAGATCTTCTTTTGGACTCTTGAATTTCCTTTTTTTGCGGGCGAAGTGGCTGCGTTGCTTCTTTTTCGGACGGACTTACGGAAGTCACATGATGTGGGAGGATAGCAGCGAGAGCGAATATTGTGAAGACTTCGAAGAAGTCAGTGATCGCTATGCACCTCAGTTGCAAAGAGAGCTTCAGTATCCAACTGGTTTTCTCTGTCAAACCTTTGTCCAATATCTCAGTTGTTTGCCACAGGGTGAAAATGAAGAGATCAGCAAGACACAACAGTTGTTGTTGCTCGTTGTTGGTTGTTGGTTGTTGGTTGTTCTTGTTGTTGCTGCTGCTGTTGTTGTGTTTGTCTTGGCATTGTTTTCATCGTCGACATTGTCGTCGTCGTTGGTGTCGTTCCTGTTTGCGTCGCCGCTGTTGCTGGTGGCATTCGGTTGTTGGTTGTTGGATGCAGTTTGTTTGGATCACGGCTGCCACGCGAGGAGTCGGACTTTGAGGAACCCTCAGAGGATGAAGTCAAAGCACCTGAACTCTCCGAGGCGACTTGTGGATAAGCACGAGGGACCCCACGAGGGACCCCATTGACAACAGGAACCAACAACCAAGAAGCACCATGAACAGCAACGGAAACGAAGATAATCAAGATGTTGCTCGACACTGTTGTTTTGCAGGCTAGTCAGTAGTTGTTTCTCGGAGAATTCACGCTTGCACATCTTCTGCAATGCTGGTTGCAGTTGTGGGTCATATTTTCAAAGGATCACGGAGCCGGTGCAATTTATCCAGCTTAGACTTCTTCACGAAAACAAGGCAAAGGCTAGTGCTTGAGTCTATTTTGAAAGACCTGAGCATAAGGGCTATTAGTAGGCTATCAGTGCCAGAGAATAGCTTGGCACGTGGCAAATTCCTGCAGTTTTGTTTGGATTAACTAAGCTTATGTCACGCATTCTCGACATGTACAGCAGTGTTTTCAAATCTATGTTGGTACACTGCAGTGTTTGGTGCTGATCAAAGCGCACAGTTCTTATTTATTAGATGTAGCCACAAGATCCAAACATAAATTGCCGAGCGTTTGACCCTCATGTGTTGTTTTTAGCTGGTGACACAGAAAAAAACACATGGCTTTTCTGCACTTGGTTCTGGGGATAAAGGTGCTATGACGCACATGTTTTGCCACCATAGAAGCAACCAAGACAATTGCGTCGGATTCATCACCCCCTTGACCTTCTCTGGTTATCCAACCAGGGTATGTTTGGGGTTCTTCTTCATTTGAAATTCTACTCTTGTGAAGACTTCTTCACTTGGTCTTCTCACCATCAATCACCATCAATTCACAATCTTCCCACTTACATCAACTTTTCTTCTCAACTTTGCCTCTTGAGCTTTTCCAATTTTTGGTTTGCACTTGCTGCCAGGAACAACTTCGAAAGCAAATCTGTGCAGAGCTGGGCGTTGAGGTGCTGCGTAAGGGATTTGCGGTGCCTAAAATGCCACTCGTTACGAGAAAGAAAAGAAAGTTTTCTGCATGAGGTTGAGATGTCAAGCGGATTTGTGTGTAGATGGCTCTCATTTGACCTGGAAAGGCCATGGCTTTAGCAGATACTTTGGGCGTTGTCAGCTTTCTGGAAACCATGATGAAGCGCTAAAAGAAAAGCGTTGCGCTGAGGGCAGGAGATTGTGTAACTGATGTGTCTGTCCATCTCAACAGTTGCGAAACAGATCCATGATGATCCATGCATTGCATTCCCTGGCCGTTTTGCTTTCAAAGGAGTCCCCTGTCCGTGTCAGATGCACTCACGTGCGTACAGAAGGGCGTGCAGAGCCGGGGAGGCAAAAGACAGCATCAAGGGCACCATTTCGCTGGCCTTCTGGACAATCAGCAACATCAACCATTTATCACTCGTCAAAGCTCAACAAATATCAGCCATTCAGAACCATTCATAACCATTCATAACCATTCACCATCATGAACTACAACTTCAACCAGCAACAAAGCTCTCACCAAGCTTCAGAGCCATGGCCAACGTTTCACCCCATCTGGGTGGTATCCAGGCTGTGAAGCCAGCCCAGCTGGATGAGAGTGATGAGGAATCAAAACTCATCGCTGCTATTCCGAAAGCCCCATCCAAGCTCTTTGGAAACGAGGACATAAACGAGGACTTTCTGGTTTCAGATGCCTTTGAACTGATGTTAGCACAAGTTCGTGAGCAGCATGTGATTGACATGACAGAGACCCTTGGTGAAATGAGCATTTTGTCCAGTGAGATCCGTGTTTTCTCTGGATTTGCCTCTCAAAACCAGCTGTCCTGAGGCACAGTGACTGTCCAGTTGCTTTGACCGCTTTGACCCAACAACTTGAAGACAACTAACAATGCAACAATGCAACCAAAAATGCAAAGTATTCAACTGGAAGATTGTCCGAGTGGACACGCTCACGATGTAGGACACATAGGAAATTCTTCAAGCTCAATGTAGGCCCGTGTGATGCTGGACTCATGTGATGCTGGACTCAGGATGCGAGCGCAAATTGATCAGTTGATGTCGGAAAAAAGCGGCATGGAAGATGACATCCAGAGGCTACGTTCAGAAAACGAAGTTCTGAAATCGCCCAAGACGACAAAAGTTAGTCAGACGAGCGAACCACAATTTGATCGAGCGCCCTCTGACAGAGCTTCTGGTAGAGGCTCTGGTGGCATGCAATTGCAAAGAGGTCTCACTGGGGCAATTGTGCGTCAACATCAAAACATGCGCGAGATGAATGCCGACACAATTCTCAACAAGCTCGATCTCGATGAAAGAGAAAATGCGAGACAATTATTCAAAGAGACCGATATGAGGAGAATGATCAAGGAAAGTAACACAGACTACTTGGGATCGGAACTTGACGATGAGGAATCTATAGAAATGAGGCGACGTGAAATGTCACGAGTGGAAATCCTCAGAGAGTGGCTCCAGTCAAACACCTATGAGATGATCATGGCAATTTGTCTTTGAACCTTGACTGCGAGGAGTACCGATTCCGGCAGGAGTTACGTGAGAGTTGGATCATATAACAATATCAAAGGTGAATATATAGTATGATATATTGTATTTGTATATATATATATATATATATATGAAATGGATACATGTAGATGTATTTAAACGATAAATCAATTAAATACATAATCCCATACATGTATATAAACACATACAAGTACATATATGATATATAGCCTTCCAACTATACAGATACAAATAGTCGTCGCCTCAAGAAATTGAGGCATCAACGTGGTTTGGATGGCCATCGAACTGCAGTTCCATGGCTTGGTCTCTGGCTACAAGATTGGAGTGTATCCCGAAGCCATCTCCACTGCTACGATGTGTCTTGGTGCTCCTGGTTTCGGATCAGTTGAAGTTGAACTCTTGAAGGAGTTGAACTAGTGAACTTTGGACATCTCGACACTGTGCTTTATCAAAAAGAACTAGTTCACACAGAGTTCACACATTCAGATATTTAGTTCAACTGGATTCAAGCTTATTTCAAGTGGTGATTCCAAAGGGGCATGAAGAAATTGGACGGCGTGAGGAATCACATGGGACAGCGCCGGACCGAAGGATACCGAAGAGTGCTTGGGATAGGCTGAAGCACTGAGCTAGGATGCGCCGATAACATCCGATTTTGAGATCCGCTGACGGAGTTAGAGTTGCTGATTGAAGGCCGACCATGACTTCTATCTTGTTATCCGATGGGAGAATCTGTACCATTCCTGTGTCTTTTTGCACATATTTGCATTGGGAAAGCTGTTTAAAGATATGGATTTGCACGAATTCCAGCATGTATATATCTCTATCAGCTTTTTTTTAAATATATATTGTTAGTGTCTTCACATTATGGAAGCCACAATTAACTTTCCTTTCAATGTTGTGGAAGGATATTTCAGAAATATGATCAGGCGGAAGCTCGTAGAAGCACTGGCACAGGTATGTTTTGCGTTCCTAGAGTTAGATTTGTGTTCCTAGAGTTAGATTTGCGGTGAAGCCATTTGACTCCTATGTTTTGTGAACACTCTGGCTTCTTAGGAGTCAATGGGAAGTGGCTTTCACCGTGGGTGACATTTTCTTCACCGCACTCTTCGCTGCTGACGTGCTGTTGCGGATCTGTATGTTAAAAGTCAAGTTGCTCGGCCGTGGTGTACAGTGAAAACTAGTGTCACAAGAATGCTCAGAAGACTTCGACAATGGTTAACATGATGGCCATCACAAGCTGGTAAGGTCAAGAATGGTAAGTTACCATCGACAACGGTTTCCTCTGAACAGAAGAAAAAAACATGAGAAACCTACCCTGCAACTCGCGTGTGCAAACTGCCGGCAGCCGATCTGGAACCAACTCTGGCAGCGAATGGTAGGTAGCCCATGGTACAACAACGTCTTTACTACCACCACTCCAACAACCACCACAACCACAACCTCCGCAACCACCACAAGACTAAGTAGACAAGGAAGACACAGTTTAGATTTCAAAATTGGGACAAATCAAGGTAATTCCCATGTTTTTAAACCCTTTACATCACAAGTGAATGCACAAAACTTCAAAAGAACCGTTCCACCGCAATATGTGAGCAAAGATGGCTATCAAACAAACCTGATTGGTCACACAGCGAACCAAAAAACGATGCAACAATCACCTGGCACCCCAAGACCCTCCGGTGCGAGTCCAAGAAAAGCACCCGCAGCTAAAGCTGATGTATCGACGCAGCTGCTTGCCCTCATGGCACGCCATCACCGCCAAGATGGTGTGGGCGGATTCTGGGTATGGAAGATTTCCGCTTGGGCTTTGATCATGTTCAGCCTGAAATCCTGGTGCTCCCGGTGCCTTGTTAAATGCAGTCCAGCTCCATCTAGTCACCAGTCTTTGATGGGGATGCAAAAGATGGCGAGCCCTGAATTTCAGTCCAGGTCCAACATTGAAATGGTCAGATTTCCACGGTCTGGTCGCAACATTGGCAAATCAGCGTTGAGGTTTTGGAAAGTTTGGATGAACTATGTGGATGTGGGTGTCACAGACTCTTGGCATCATCTTGAGCTTGCCCTCTAGACTAAAAGGAAAAAACGAGTCGATTCAAATGCCCAGAAAAGGCAGAAGTCAAAATAACAAAATCAGGGGCGGTTGTTTGTCTGGCTTTTTTAAAAGAACATTCGCCTGGAAAACGCAACCTGCAAAGTGATGAGTCATTTGCAGCTGTTTTACATGCGAAGTCTTTCAAGTCACAGGCTGGAGCTCAATTGCTGAGAGTTATATCTATATACATATATATACATATAAGTTGCTGATAGAGATGTTTGATCACCCACCCTTAGTTGCTTGACCATCATGATTTGCTCAAAAAGCTTGCGATTCTCCAGCGAGCATGGGGGTTACCTTTGGGCTCCCAAGCATCAAGCATTCCTCCTTGTTGAGTATTGTCACAACTAGACCTTGTCAACTACCAACAATGATTAAACACACTGGATGATATAAATACTTATAGTTCATATAATAATAACCGGTTCATACAATAATAACCGATAAAATCCACCCCATGACGAGCAAACACACGAATTTTACGACCCAGCGCGACCCCGAGGCCACGAGCTTGATTGAAGTTACCGTGTTCTACGCCACGACTTTGCCCGTGAACCCCGTGCTTTTCAGACTGCTGCGAATTGGAAAGCTGGCACGGGCCTTTCGGATGGTGACCATGACCAGTGTGCTGCTTGGATGAGTTTCCTAGGCTTCCTGGGCGGGGATTTGGGACAGCGTTAACAGCGTTTTGCCAGATGTTGAACTGTGCCATCAATGATAAAACAGCCATGTTTGAAAACAGCCAGATGTTTTAAAACAGCCATGTTGAACTGTGGCAACATCAAAGGTTTAGCACCTGTTGTGCACGGCCAAAGAATTCTTTGGTTTTCCAGGTCACGTTGATTTTCTTGGATGGTGAGGGGGCTACCGAAATGCCATGACCGGCAACTTTTGTGGCCGAGGCTAGCTTCTTTGCAGCTGCTGGTGAAATGTCTTGCGTCCAGCAGAGCCTCGGCAGCCACACCAAAACAGTTGGTCAATGCCATGATTGCCATGGAAAGGTTGGCGTGGGAAGGGGAAGCTATTGAAACCAAGTGCCAACACAATCTTTGTGGTGCTGGTGTGTCAATTCCCAACAAAGAACAAATTCCGATTCAGAAACCAATAATCCCCGCTTCAGCAACCAAAACACGCGCGATTCAGAAACCAAACTTCGCCCGATTCAGAAACCAAAAATACACGATTCAGAAACCAAAAAAACGCGCTTCAGAAACCAAATTTCGTGCGATTCAGAAACCAAAAGTGGTGCGATTCTGCAACCAAAATTCTGCGATTCAGAAACCAAACATCCGAGATTCAGAAATCAAAGACTTTCTAAAATGGTGGGACATGTTAACGTTCAATTGGCTGGGCGTCCCAAGTGGTGGACACAGTGCTTGGACAGGGGGGCGGGGTTGGAGGGGGGGGGGGCATGTTAACGTTCGGTTGACTGGGCGTCCCACGCTGAAGGCGAAGCAGTACAGAGACCGAGCGAAACTGAGACCGAGTGAACTAGGGGGGAAAAACTTGGCAGTGCGCCTGCCTCACTATGCCGATGACACCCCGGGATTCCCTCACTAACCTTGAAAATCATATTCCATGACTACATATCATAAAAGTTTCTGCTCGATTTAGGTTTCGACAATTGCTTGGTTTCCGAATCATCTGGTTTTGGTTTCCGAATCATGGTTGGTTTCCGAATCTTTTTCTTTGGTTTCCGAATCAAGGTTGGTTTCAGCATCATGCGGTTTTGGTTTCCTAAAGAACGTTGGTTTCCGAATCTTCGGGTTTTGGTTTCCGAATCATGCTTGGTTTCCGAATCATCCTTGGTTTCCGAATCATTTTTTTTGGTTTCCGAATCACCGTTGGTTTCCGAATCATCCGGTTTTGGTTTCCGAATCATTGTTGGTTTCAGAATCATCTGGTTTTGGTTTCCGAATCATCCTTGGTTTCCGAATCAAACCGTGACCCCAAGCAAAACATGATTTTTTTCCACCTTGACATGCCAAGATGAAATTTCCTGTGCAGTCGAGGCAACATGCTGTTCTGGAGTTTCTGCCTATTGACCTTCGTCCAAAGTGTTGCGGGTTTGATCATCAGCACCTTGTGCAGTGAGTTTATCTCCACGGATCCTCCGGATGGTGTGGACGAAGCCTCCAAACTTTTAAGGTGGGCCTGCACGATCACGAGCTGAGCATAGACTTTGTGAAAAGAGGCTATCACCTCACGATGCTCCAAACCACATCTTCAAGACCGGACTAGTCATGATTGTTGGGACGCCGTGTGGTATGTGGGGGCTTCGCCAGTGCAGAACGGTCAGTTTGCAACTGGAGACAATTCAGTGTCATTATTCATAGACTAAGAGGATTTCTTCCCAATTTTCGACGACGTGGCTTTCCAGTTGCCATATTGCGATACGGCATCATGCTTTTGCGCCATGGACATGGTGGTCCCTGCAAACTGCACAGCATCAAGAGCGACGTTTTTGATAGGCTTCATAATCCACAGAGACATGAAACTAAAACAACGAATGAACAAGGTAGATACATTGATGGGTATATGTTTAAGGTCGGCAGAAAGACTGGAAGGCCACGGCGGATGTAGTGTATTCGAGCAAGTAGAAAGGTAGAGATGCAAGGGCCCAAGTGCCTAGTGATAGAGATTTGCAGCTAATCGAATAACGTTTCAATAGGGAATCAAATAGATAGGAAGGATGGATACAAAGAATCTCTAAATGGGTAGATGCCAAGATGTGCAGGGAGGCAGGCAAGCGGGCAGGCAGGCAAGCGGGCAGGCAGGCAAGCGGGCAGGTAGGCAGGCAGGCAGGCAGGCAGACAGACAGACTTTTAGATAAATGCATGATCAATAGATAGATAGATAGATAGATAGACAAACAGGCAGACAGACAGACAGGCAGATAGATAGATAGATTGATAGATAGATAGGTGTTTGGTCAAACATATGATAGACAGGTACGTGGCAAGCTTTCCAGGCATAGGAAAGTCCAGACAGAGATACAGTAGCTCGAGAGAGAGGTTTGTGCATTTAGAAACTAGAAATTAATGAAGGCCACTGGTAGGACAAATTGCAGTCATGGATCTTCAGTGCACATTTTGGTGGAGTGATTTCCCTTCATGTTCCATGCCTGATCAACCTGTTTCCAGTGTCGTTCGTGTAACATTTTGGCGCAAGTGTGGCATGGCATGGTTGGACCAGCCTTTGAAATGCAACCGAGCTTTTCATCTTCCGCGCATGTGCAGGGAAGAGGTGTTCCGCTACTACGGCACGTCACTTGGCCTCTCCTGAGCCACAGGGGCAAGGCCTGTGACACCAGTGGCGGAAAACTCAATACGTACACCCCATTGGGTGGAATACAAACTGACCATGGTTTGGTTCAGCATATCGGGGCCCATGGTGAGCCTTCATACTTCATGAAACATTTCAGTTTTCACATGATTTGCATTGGCTCACACAGAATGAATACAATGAATCTGCTTTGAGCCTTTTTTTCATCCATGTTCCCTTCGCAAATTCAAGCCCGATTCTGACGCCACTTGGAAAGGGAATCACACTTACCAATCATCTTTCTATGATTCGGCGCTCGACCACCAAGGTTCTCGCGAACCTTTTTGACGATGTTTGAGATCATGTTTGCCAACTGGTCGCCACCGTGCAGGGTGTTAGTGGAGAACATGAGTGAATGGTTTTCGATTTTTTTCTTGGCATACCGGTGCGTGCTCGGTTCCTTGGCTACGCGTCATACCGTTGGCGAGGATGATACAGACGGGGTAGTTGATGTTTGACAAATCATCATCATCATCATCATCATCATCATCATCATCATCATCATCATCATCATCATCATCATC
>VSDK01016199.1:124572-153637 GCA_009767595.1 Symbiodinium kawagutii
TCAGGACATCCATGCCTACACCAGGAAGGTCAAGAAATTGTTTCAAACAATGGACGCCAGCGGAGATGGTGCGATTAATTTACAAGAATTTTCCAAGCTTGTGAAGCACCTTGGCGCAGCATGTCCACACAATCCTCATTGATGTTATGAGTGTGTTATGTCTCACCGCATGGATCCGCATGGCACTTTTGATGTTAGCTGCTTGATCCAACAACATGAAACATTTGTGCCTAGTACCGTATTCGGCGAGCCAAGGTCTCCGAAACTGAAATTTTGGATGAGCCAACTCGATTTGGAATATCACGACCTCCTGAGTTTATTTGAGCACTTTGGCTGCAGAGAATTGGCCCAAGTTACCTGGATCTGGTTTCCAGCTCTGTTTTTGATTTCCGCCCGATTTTTTTTCCTGCCAGGTTTTTGGACAACGGCGATGGCGAAATCACATTGATGGAATTCATCGATGGAGCTTCCCGTCTTCGCGGCTCCGCGAAGGCCATTGATGTCTGGCGTTTGGAGACCAAACTCGAGGCCCACGGAGCTGTGAATGTGTCCACGACAAAAAATAACCACCGACATCGACCCACCGAATCATTTGTGGATTGTGGAGATCAGTTTAGGATAGTTTAAATATGTTTAAATGTATTGGTCATTTTGACGTATTTGAAATGTGCGTGTTTGCAGTCAAATCTACAAAACCATCCTTGCGGTGTTGATTTTCACTTCCAGGGTGAGGCCGCTGCCCCGCAATCAACTCAATGCGCGCACAGACCCTCACGTTGATCACATTGGAAATACCATCAAGAAATAAACCGCCTGTTGAACATAATGGTGCTGACATGACACGTTTGCTGCGTTCTAATGATTCTAATGGCGAAAAAATATTGCCATCGCATTTCTCACCAGTAAACAGATGGCAAAGATGCGGACACAGCAAGACCCTGGCAAAACTGGAACACCACGTTGTTTGTCTTTGCAGATCAGTTACGGATCTCAACTGAGTTTCGTTGGTGGACTCATGATGTTGAGAATTATATAGGATCTCTACGAGTGCTGAAAGGGATACTCAAGGCTGAGAGAAAATGAAGGGAACTATAAGGATCTGCAAGATGCTACAAGGCTGCCTGGGTAGACAACCAAAAGATCTATGAACAAATTGCGAATAGATGTTAATCGCCTGAAATTGTTGCTTGGATTGTAAAGCACCTTCGCAGCAGGTGTTCGTAGTTGTAGCCATACGCTCGACAAAAGTGGTGGTTACCAAGACGAACATTCTGTTGCAAAGATGTTACTGCACTTACAGTAGAGAGACATATCGTGCAGACCTGTTAACAAGACAACTTTCTTCGGTTCTCCTTGTTTTCTTGCACTATTTCGTACTAGGTACAATTTAGCATGCATTTGCTGGAAGATAGGAGATTGCATTGGATGGAAGAAGAGACGGATGAAGAAAGCCAAGTTTTTTCGATTCGCCTCTTCCATTTATCTGGTAATCAGTAAAATGCTTTCTCCCACCGTGGTCTCTAGATTCCAGGCTGACAGGTAGTGGTGCACTTAATGCTTGTGATACAGCCTGCCCTTGAATGCGATTCCCGTTCATGCGTTGTGTGCATTTTATTCGGCATTTTTATCGCGGATTTGTCGTACAACATCTGCAGGATTTGTCGCAAAAGGCCCTAAACTCAATGTGGTTACCGGTCAGGATTTGTCGCGATTACCACTTAAAACGGTTTCAGGGTGACCAAAGCATCTCTACTCGCGAAAATGCACTCGTCGTCGTTACAAGTAGCGGTAGTGAGAATCATAATTCCATATGCCGATTTCAGTGAATCGTTCAGTTTCAATGCCTTAACCACTTGATGTGGTTGCAAGAACTCTTTTGTTCTTAAATAATGCATTGCAGTCAACTATTACCATGAACCATCATTAACCATTACCATCATTAACCATCATAATTCATCCCAAATTGTCAAGCCATCAACGATTAATAACATCCATTAAACATTGCCATTCACCATTACCCTTGTCACCCCAAGCCGCACAGGTCCTGTTTGAGGAGGTCATCAACCTTCTCCAAATGGCAAGGAATGGGAAGGCAAACACAACGGTGCAGGGTATCTTTAACAAGTCAACTTTTCAGCACATCAGATGCAACTTGGAAACAAATTTATATGTTGACTTGTTAACATTTGCTTCATTTTGACAAAGTCAACTTGGACCTTTAGGATCCTTTTGGACTTGTGAAACAAATGGACTTCTTTAGGCTACCGGTTTCTCCAACTGTTTTTGATCACTTTTCTGATGAGTTATGCGCTTTGCTTTTTTTCTCGTGGCATCCAAGGCAACCAAATTGTGAGGCAAGTATCATAGAAGTCTGTAGACTTGACTTGAACAGAGCCCGGGATGTTAAACATCATCGGCGCACTTCAAAGTCGAACGCTGATAAAACAGTGGCCTGTATCTTGGGACTGTTGAGTTTACATTCCTCAGTTTTTGCTCCCCTGGGGCATTCATCGAAAAACCATCATGACGATAACCAACAAGGATGACACCACATTTGATGTAACAATGTAATGTAGTGCAGTGCGCGGTGTGCGATGCAATTCCATGCAATGCCCAAGGTAGCACATTTGCCCCAGGGTGATGTAAGACAACGCGGCGTACTGCAATCCAACGCAACCCAGTGCAGTGTGATTTTCATGCATGAAACTGGTGACATATTGCAAAGCCGTGTGGAGTAGTCTCAAGCTAACGTAACGCAACCGAATACAATACAACAGGAATGTATGTACTGTAGGTGAGGCAATGCAGTGCAGTGTTGGTGCAGTGTTCATGTAGCCTAGTGTAACGCAATATGACGTGAGGTGCAATGTGGTGTATTCAGTGCAGTAAATGTGTGCATGTACATAGGCACGTATCAGTGGGTGTCTAGGGTAGTAGTTTTGTTTGCATGTTGTTGGCATTTCTCACTTTGAGGATGTGGTTTAAGATGTCCGACAGAAACAAGAATGCAACAAGGTGGTTATCCATGAATGATGGTTCATGGGTATAGCAGTGCTTAGGGATGGTGAAGGATGTGCCAGCTTGTTCCATTTGTCGTAAGCATTTCTGTGAACCGCAAGTGCATTTCTGAGGTATTGAGCAGCCTCAAATAAAGGGCATCTCCAAAACATACAAGATGTCTACACAACATTCAACGGCTTCGTGCGTCCAGGTGCATCAGGATCGGTCTATGTTTTTTTGGTTCAAGACACTGGGCCCCCCCTTGGTTCACGTCTCAACATCATCGACTTCTTGGCAGGTTTACCCGTTGCAGATATCGGCTTAGCCAATCTGCGAGCTGGTGGCTCCTGCCTCATGATTTGGTGCAGCTTGGTGCTCCCAGGAGCAGTTTTTTCATCAAAGAAATTCACTCGATTTTACAGCATACAGCTTGGCAACCTGCATACACATTCCTCCAGACAAAAGCAACAAGGAAAAACCTGATAAAAAAGAAACTGCAAAGAGATAAGAGGTCTCAAGTCAATGGCATTTGATGTGGGGAGTCTGCCCCTGCATCCGCTTGCAAACACCATGGACTCAATAGGTTATTCCAGAGTACAGAAACGCATCCGTGGGCTTGATGACAATCAGTTGCATAATTCTGCTGGTTTACGACCATTAACTCCGACATACCATGGTTATTGATACACCTGTCACCGTTAGTCATTTCACTGGTCAAAACGAGGCCGACCAGCTTGATGCAACCCAGTCGACCACTATCTCATGGGACATTGGATCTATTGTTTCCCATTGGATATGGGCAACCCCGAAGATCAACCACATCGTGCTTCGAATTACAGCCTTTCAGCTGATTTATAACCTGTCTAGTGAAGTCAGATCAATTGCCCGCATGGTTCTACGTGCACCTTGTTTTTGACATGTGAAACTTCACACTCGCGATCATGCAATGGTTGGGCAGCGCGTGTTTGGACTGGTTCGCAAGAGTCTTCTAGGAGTTGCTGCTGTATTGTCGTTGGGATTCGTTGTTTTCAGCACTTTGTCGTCGGTAGAAATTCGTACAATCGTGACCTCCTTGATCCCTGCCGAGCAGATTTCCAAAGATGTGCAGTTGCATCAAGAACCTCATGTGCCCAGATTTGCCATACTCATCGCGGGCACCTTGCGCCGCTTCCATTTGAATGCAGGCACGCATTTGGTGGCACCCCTGACCCGAGCGAACTGGACGGTAGATGTTTTCTTATCACTCTTTAATGGTTCTTTCAAAGGATGGAGCCCGGAATCTGATGGTTTTCGACAAGATCCACAGTTCGATGGTTTGAACCGATCTGGCATTCAAGACCTGATTGAAAGGAGATTCAGCATGCCTGGTAGCAGGCTCATGCGCAACAGAATATTTGATGAACACAACTTGGAATCACAAGATGTTGCGTTCCTGGACAAAAATCATTTTTGGAAGGATGATGGCGGGCCATATGCAGGGCAAGGAAGGATTGCTCGGTCCAATTTTATCATGATGTGGAAGGAACTCGAAAGCATGTGGTACCTGGCTCTGTCACAAGAACATCTTTATGGGTCATATTCGTATGTGATGATTCTCCGCGATGATGCTTTTTGGTTTCGAGATTTCAACTTGAGCTGGCTGTTGAATGTGAGCGGGATCGAAAAGGCAGCGGGTTCTGGAGCTGGCGGTCATTTGTACAGCATGCTGTGCCACAGAGCAAAGGGCGGACGCACAGATGGGGTCATTGATTATGTGTTCTTGTTGGACCGCCCAGCAGCAGAAACTTTTTGCAAATGCTACAGCCGAATTGCGCGGCCCGCACTTTTTGAAAAAGAATGGCTTGCAAAGTATGAGAATGATAAGGCCGGTGGTATAAGCGAGCATTTCTACCTTGTCCTGGCCAAGTTTGCTGACATACAGATCATAGAGGTTCCCACTTACCTGCTTCCAATGCAACGGGTTGCCCGGCTCAATGGCAGGATGTGCTTGCACAAGTATTGCGATTCACGTTTGAAAAGCAAAAACATCCCATGGCTCAACCCAGACATGCCTTTGTGTACTCCGAAAGCAGAAAGCTTCTTTTCCAGCTTCTGGAAGAAGATTGGAGCCGCCAAACAGAGTAAAAGGAGTCGCTGGCAGTTATGTAAATGGAGTTGTCGGATCATTCAGGGTACCCTCCAAACAACCTTCAAGAGTGGTAACCTCAGTATGTATTTCCGCGCAGTGATTTTTTGACCACACTCCTTCTTTCAAGAAAATGATATAGCTTCTACAAGTAGCGTTTTGTAAGGTTATACCTATGAACCCTGTGTGCATGATGTTCGCTCAGCCAAATCATGGTGAGATGAGATTGCAATGGGGTGATATGGGGTGATTGTTTGTGGTTCCTTGGACTTCCAGCAGCAGCTGTGACAAGTAGATGAAGCGTAAATCAAACATTCCTTTTCTTAACCAAGGAGCCGCTCAGGATGGCTTTCGCTCAGGTTCTTTATGATGGTGGGTCGCTCTCTTGGATGATTGAGCAATATCATTAGCAAAGCATTGCCAACGCCACGATGAATTAACGTTCACCCTTACCATGACCAATCATCGCTAATCAGACTAGTCATCGACAAATTGGCTCGTTCGCTTGCTGAACCCTCAAGCATATACGTAGTCAACCCAGGACTACGCGGGGCCACCTCCAATTCTGCCGAGTCCCTTCAGCGGTTTTTCCCCAACGTGTGTTCCTGTGTTCCAAGTCTTTGGCAAGGACAGCTAGGTGGTCCTTCAGCTTGTAGCTACGCAGAGTTTGGATCGCACTTCAGACCCTGAATTCAGCTGGAAAGGTTTGCGCTGTGACCCCGCGGCTTTGTTGATGTTCCCAAAAGAAATGCCACCCAACCTGTTGTCGCACCACAATCCAGAAGGGGTTGTTACATTCTTGTGCTCACTACACCTGACTTCCTCCAAAATGTTATGTAAAAGCACAGGCTGAACAAGCATATTTGAGGCAGTCCACTTTCAATAGTTTTATTGGCAGGTAAGCTTCAAACACCAGAGGATATGGCTCAAATCATAATTCTCCCGAATACTCTCCTGTGCTTAGATTCTTTAGATTTGTGCCATTTTCTTGATGCGAGTGCAGCCAGGGGTTGCAGGAGGTCTTTTGGCAGTGCTAGCATCGTCTGCCGGAGTTATTGCTTTCATTGTGACCTCCTGGATCCCTGTTGAGCTTCGCAAAGATGTGCAGTTGCATCAAGAACCTCATGTGCCCAGATTTGCCATACTCATCGCGGGCACCTTGCGCCGCTTCAATTCGAATGCAGACGTGCACTTGGTGGCACCCCTGACCCGAGCGAACTGGACGGTAGACGTTTTCTTATCACTCTTTGATGGTCCTTCCAAAGGATGGAGAAAGATATCAGAGGCTTTTGTACAAGATCCGCAGTTCGAAGGTTTAAACAGATCTGGAATTCAGCACCTGCTTGAAAGGAGATTCAGCATGCCTGGTAGCAGGCTGGTGGTTAACAAAATATTTGATGAATATCATGAGGCGCCAGAAGATATGGCGTTCGTTGACAGAAATCAATTTTGGCGGAATAAACACGGTCATGGGGACGGGAGAACTGCTCGGTCAAACTTTATCCTGCTCCTGAAGGAACTCGAAAGCCTGTGGTACCTTGCCCTGTCACAGGAACATCTTTATGGGTCATATTCGTATGTGATGATTCTCCGTGATGATGCCTTTTGGTTTCTGGATTTCAGCTTAAGCCGGCTGTTGGATCTCGGTGGTGTTCAAAGGACAGGCTCCACAAACAAAGGACATTTGTACACCATCATGTGTGAAACTCTAGCGGTTCCGGACCCACTTGGAATAACTGATCATGTATTCTTGCTTGATCGCCCTGCGGCCGAAACCTTTTGCAAAGCTTACAGTCGCCTTGCGCACCCGGAACATTTTGGAAAAGAATGGCTTTCAAAGTATGAGAACGACCAGGCCGGTGATATGAGTGAGCACTTCTACCTCATCCTGGCCAATTTTAGTGGAATTCAGGTGATAGACGTTCCCGCTTTCCTGATGCCGATGCAGCGGGTTGCCCGGTTGGATGGCAGGATGTGCTTGCACAAATATTGCGATTCACATTTGAAAAGCAAACGCGTTCCGTGGCTCAACCCGGACATGCCGTTGTGCGAGCCAACGCAGACAAGTTTCGTTTCCAGATTCTGGGAAAAGCTTGGAGGCTCTACTTGAATGGAGTAAAGATTAGACAATGGCGGCTTCCACAAACAAAGGGGATTTGTACAGCATGATGTGCGGAACTCAAACGGTCCTGGACCCACTTGGAGTGCGTTCTTGCTTGACCGCCCAGCAGCAACAACCTTTTGAAATGCTACAGCCGAATTGCGCGGCCTGCACTTTTTAAAAAGAATGGCTTGCAAAGTACGAGAATGATGAGGCTGGTGATACATGTGAGCATTTCTACCTTATCCTGGCCAAGTTTGCTGACATACAGATCATAGAGGTTCCCACTTACCTGCTTCCAACGCAACGAGTTGCCCGGCCGGATGGCAGGGTCTGTGCTTGCACAAATATTGTGATTCACATTTGAGGAGCAAAAACATCCCATGGCTCAACCCAGACATGCCTTTGTGTACTCCGAAAGCAGAAGGCTTCTTTTCCAGCTTCTGGAAGAAGATTGGAGCCGCTATCTGAACAGAGTAAAGTGGATCGCTGGCAATTCAAACGGAGTTGTCGGATCAATCAGGGCACCCTCCGAACGAGAGTGGCAAACTCAGCATATATTTGGCTGCAGGCATCACCAATGCGCAATCACCAGCCAAGCAAAAATCGCTAGCAGGAATAGCTTGCACCAGAGACGAAGATTGTCAATTGGCCACAAGGGCACCCCAAATCAACCTACTTTTTTCTCGCGTTGCTAGTGCCATGATTTGTGGACCCAAACCAATACATAGATCTTTGGGCAGATCGCCTGCCCTTGAATAGGGTACTGTTTGCTTCCGGACCGAACGGGCTGTGCTGAGTAATTGCCAGAACGTAGGCACCACCGCGAAAAATGGCAACTTTGGACGATATCTGCCGTACCCAAGGCATGTTCTACCAGGTATTCTACCACATTTCAATTACAATCAGCATTAGTTCGCAGTGGCATCAACCAAGAGGTTAGATCTAACAGGGTGCCGGCGCCACCTGGAAACTGTTCACAGTTAATTCTTCAGTTGTCAAGGAGGCTATAGATGGTTCACCATGAGAAAGCAGTGAATCAACGATTCATCGGCCGTTCATCAGCCATTTGTTGGCCATTCATTGGCCATTCACCACAGCTTTGATAGTGATAGTGGTTGTGTAGTTAGATCATCAACCACTATTAATAAACCATCATCCACCAGTCTTGCTGTTCCGACATCCCAATGCCGGGTAGCAAGCGTGGCGCGCCCTGGTGCCCTCCTCCAACACGGCGACCCACTCAGCTAAAGGACTGGGCGGCAAGGCTTTTTCAGTGCAGGCTATGCTCATCACCCAGGGTATGTTAGCTATATTGACCTTAGCTTGCCAAGCTAGTTGGTGTCGCTGTTGCTGCTGCTTTCGCTGGGCTTTTAGTTTTGTTGTTCTGAAGCTTTTGATTTTGGCCATGGGTTGAAAACAGTTGGAGTTCGAGTGGCTGCAGGAAACCATCTTCTTATTTCTTTGGCCAGGGAAGGATTGTAAAGCCGTTGCTGGTTGTTGCTTGTTTTTTGTTTTTGCTGTTGCTTTTTTTGTTTTTGCTGTTGCTGCTTCTTGTTGTTGTTGTTGTTGTTGTTGTTGTTGTTGTTGTTCTTGTTGTTCTTGCTCCTGCTGTTGTTGTGGTGGTGGTGGTGGTCGTCGTCGTTGTCGTTGCTGCTGTTGAAGAAGATGATAGAATCAAAACACTTGACCCAGAATTTCCAGGCAAGTTCATTTCAATTTCGGACCTTCGGATTAATCAGTCAGCTTGATGCTTCTACAAGATTCTACAACTCTGTTGAATCAACTTCAAAACCGCAAGGTTGGTGACTCGGGAGCAGACGCACAGAAGAAGCGATAGACTGGGAATTGTCCACGATGCAATTCCAAGTCTGACAGCCTATGGTGTGCAAGTACCCAACTGATCCGTGAAATATCCAGGCGAACTGGATCCAACCTGGTGGATCTAAGTTGGATCAAACTGGTTGGGTAATTCGACCAGCCTGGGCCCTCACGAGCTGCAGGAGCCGCCGAGCTTTTCAAAGGAACGGCCGAACTGCCAGGCGATGTCACGTCCGGTGTTCGAATGCTTCGATGTCTTTGGGATGTCACAAGTTTCCGCATGCTTTGAGTCACCAGCCAACAGTAGGTAACCAATCCCAGTCACAATGGTAGAAACCAATCCCTACTATTGGCTGGTAAATGGAAGCCTAAGAGTTGATTGGAAGGCATTTGTTTCGTTCGAGCGCATGTTGAAGGACTGTGGTTGGGTTTCGCACCAAAGTTTTTGGTGAGTAGATTTTTTGTGGCTGAGAGGGTGGGTGAGAGGCCGGGCTGAGATGGGGGTCAATGATATCCTGGCTGGTGGTTGGGAGGGAGCTAAGGGCTGATGGGTATCCACATATCCCTTCATTAAAAGGGGAACAATTTGGAGCTACTAGGGGTGCTCCAAGCAAATCGTAGCGCCGACCACCAAGAACTGAAGCCATGACGCCGAAATAGTTGGTCCTTAAAGCAGCTGTTTTACGCCCACAGCAAAACCAAAGGATCTGAAAGTCGCTGAGCACTTCTGCACTTCTGAAACTCAATGAACCTCAGAACCCCTCAGAACCCAGGGGAGGATACTCAGAACCCTTTGGGGACCCAGGGGAGGATCTCATTTTGGGCGCTCTGGGCGGATGGCACCAGTGGGGTTCAGGAAGGTGTGCAGCTGCCCAAGGGCCTTGAAGAGGAGATCCCTTTGGGGGGGCCCAGGAGGTTCGCCGGATCCCCACAGAGGTTCCCCCGCAGGTGCTGCCGCTTCACCTTGGCAGTGACGAATCCCCATTTTTTTGGCTTGAAAAGAGGGTGATTTTCAGCACATCTGGGAAACTCTGCAGATCATTTGAATTCATTTAACATGTTCTTTTGAAACTGATCAGGAGTGAGGCAGTCAGTGGACAAATTTGTACGACCGATACGAATTCCCTCATCATTAACCATTTTTTTTCTTATTATCGTTGGTTATTACCCCCAAGGGCCATACGAGTATATCTACAGATGTCAGTTGATCAGGGGCTGCTTTTGGATTTCGCTCTCCGACGCCAAGTCCTTGACCAACGCTCGCGGTTGATCGCAGAAATTGTGGCCACTCACCTGTGCCGGGTGGTTGGCTTTCATTTATATGACTAGCCATGGCTAAGCACCTAGGGTACGAAATGAGCGTTTGATGTTGTTGAACATGAGAGCTACTCTGAACCCATGGCTCATCATGATTCGCGAGGAGCTTCGCGAAAGCATCAAGCTGAAGGCCATGCCTGGGCGGGCGGAGCTGCGCATGATGCATGGCACATAAAACCCACCCACTGCGGTGAACATCCCAACAAAGCTTGCACCATATACTTGTTGTTGGTGATCTCCTTGTTTCTGCTTCAACAAATGACCGCCAGTTGATGATGGTCGATTTCTTCCGGGCAAATGATAGTATCTCGACTTGTTTGTAATTTCAAAACGATTTCAAAGTATTGTGAAGCTGGGACTGTTTAGTTGAGATTTACCAACAACCAATAAATATCGTGAACCATGTGGACCCTGTCTAGTTGGTATCATGAATTGACTACGGCAACAACCAGTTCGCAATTGGACACGCCACATTGTAGGGGCTCAAATCCCACATCGCACTCGATGCTCTATGCAGGATGGATCAGAAATCACAAAATCAGTTTCCAGATGTATGATTGCCAGTTCTGTGTTTGGGCAAACCTTCTCAAAGTGTACCTGCTTAAACGTTGAGAACTTAAGTGGAATTCCTTCAAAATTGTACCATGAACAGCGACTGCATGTCTAGAAAAGGAAACCAACGGTTTCACAGCCATCATGAGCATCCAAAATTTGGGGGGCATGCTGGAAAAGATGCCAGAAACCATGGTCAAAGTTTCCGGCCATGAATTGCTGATGTTTGTTCTCATGCATTTGTGACGATCGCACCAAACAGGATTGTGGCCAAAAACCGGGAGAGGATGCATCTGGTTTGTCCAAAATATCTTGCTTTCTCACCATTTTATTTGCCTTATCATCCACTGTGGCATGGTATGCTGGAGGATTCAGCAATGGAACGTTCATGATGGCATGGTTCAGCAAGGATTTCGGAGTTCAGTTTGATGATTCCAGCTCACACGACCTGTGAAACCCACCCGCAGAAAATCTTCACTCGTGCGGCCGCGAAAGAAAGCCAGTGGGGAAACCGAGCGGCCGGACCTTCAACAAGTTACATACACCTACTGTATGTCTTGTATAGATACATTTACATGCTGTGTGTATTACATATGTGCCATGATATATACATACATATACATATCTATGAATAGAGTTATCATGCCACGAGCAAAAAGTGGTAACATGAACCCATGCTCTACTAGATGCGAGGGATAATGTGAAATCTTTAACATTTTGGGCCCACCCCATCAAAAATCCAATTGACTGATTCTAACCAAACATTCACGGGTAAATCTATCAAGTTGGACAACAAAGTGTGTACATCCACAGGTACATGTACATACAGCTTCATATTTGCGCATATGTGTATATAGAGATTGTATTTGTACGAAGATCATACACTTACGTATGCAGTACTTGTATATATGTTTTTAATTCTTCTACATATATACATACATTTGTGTATTCTGTTTTTTGACATGTATACATGTGCATATGTCAATAAATTATGTATATATATATCTATATATATGCATAAACATACATGTAAACACATCTACATATACACCAAGCATGTTTAGTATCCGCACCTATCGCTTTTTTGCGGTTTATTCGAAGGGTGCACTTCACTTCGGCGCTCGAACATAGCCACAGTCGCCTCACTGATGCTGCTGAAGCTGCTTGTCGCGATTTTCCACTGCAGTAATTATTGGAGGGAATCGGGGTTTGATAATGTAATAACTGCATCCAGTGCGTGACTCAACAAAAAAAGAACGTAGCAACTATTGCTTGTAATGAGTCACTGTTCATGGTAGTGACTGATTAATCGGTCGTCTGCATTCTTATGATTCCGTTGCATTGAGCTTTCACCGCATGCATTCGTGGATACGATGTATTGTTTGTATTGATTATATTGTCTGTGTGCATAATTTCTTTAGGCAGTTGTCAAAACCCTCATGACTCATGCCCACAACATATTCTGCCGGAACATAAATATCTTTGCTGTTGACAACGACTCAATTTGGTGGGGCTTGATCACGATAATAAACTGCCTAACGAGTAACACGTCGATGCTTCCGAAGGAAAAATGCATCCACACGCACCCATCATTGTCATCAATCGATCCATGGAATTCTCAAACATGAATCACCCATGAAGCAATCGTTAGCCAATAGCCAACTCATCCACTCATCATCCATTACTGTAACCAATCGTTAGCCAATCTTACAGCCAACTCATCCACCCACCACCCATTAAGCAATCATTAAGCCAACTCATCCATGAACCAAGCTTCACCAACATCATCCATGAACCAAGGGATCACATCAGGTGATTTACCAAGCAACTCATTTGCCAAACTCCAAAGGCCATGCCTTCGGAGCTCAGCGGTCAGGTCCAGGTCGACCCATGCAGCGTGGAGCAGCAACGAGACCGCTGCACAGCGTGCGCAGTCCCTGCGCCCGGCATCGGCAGTACGGACACCCGGAACCGTCAGCTGTGGCTCCAGGTGGTCCAGCGATGCGTCACTTTGATGAGGTCTGATGGTGGATGATTGGTAGATGATTATTGGTAGATTAGTTTGATTAGTTTGATTAGATTGATTAGTTTGATGGATTAGTTTGCTGGTCAGTCATGAAGCTTAGTTTGATGGTTGAATGATGGATACTGCTAAATGAAGGTTATTCATGTTTATAGATGATGCTGTTTGATGATGGTTAGCTTCATGCTGGCGCATTGTACACAGCCATTATAGCTAAGAATGGGTAGCATCCAACAATGCTCATTGAAAATGGCAAGTAATAGAGATGACGCACATTGCAGTAAGGATGCAAATCACAAACTACATGGTGGTAGCCTGAAACAATCCAAAAAAACATGACCATTTGATCGGCAACACAAAACGTTTGCCAGTAGGAAGCACCGGTCGATAGGTGAATTGGGTTGCAGGGATGTCACCATGTTGGAAAAAACATATTTAGGTACTGCTATTAGACTTTTGTTCACAGTCCATAAATCGTGAAATACTGGATACACTGCTCATAGCCATTGACTAATGAGGAAACATCAGATAGACATATTCGAGTTGCTTATGGACCAGCAACTCTACCTGGGCACAGTCTAGGTTGGTAGGTGAACCATGATCCATCGTTACTTTGGATACGTAGCCGCCAATGAGCCATTGTGTTTTGGTACTTAAGCCGTTATTAACTATTCAGTACCCATCAATTGACCATCACTACCCATTTGTGAACCAGTTCTGGGTAAGCACTAGTTTAGATAAGTATGCTGGACTAGCGATTGTAAGCCAGTGATTCTCGATTCTTAACCATTCCTGACCAAGAAGTGCCCCATTAGTATGCACCACGCAGCTGTTCATAAACATCAGTCACTAGTTGAGGATTGTAACTACTGCAACTAGTCATTGGGCATCAATCCGTAGTGATTATTGATAATTGAGGTTATAAACCACCAAGATTATTTATTGATATTATTTGATATTAATGTATTTATGAACCAATATCTATGATAAGCTTATGAATAAACCACCATTTGGCTTATTGATGTTCAGTGGAGGTTATCTATCAATGGATGAGTGATGTATTCAGCCATGGCCTGGGTAGCCATTGATCGTTGCCAACCACCGTGTTTCAAGATCTCTGCATAACCAAGAAACACATGTTTCATAATGGTGATACTTGAATCAAGCATTGTTTACCATCATGAACCATGACAAACCACCAGTTCACAAATATTTTCACTGGGGCTGGAACCACCAACCAGTTAATGATCATGATTACAGTACCAACCATTATGAACCATTCGCAACCATTAACCATTGACTATTCTCGGCCATATTTAATCATGATCAACGACTCTTGATGTGGACCATTGCTAGCGAATCTTTTACACTCCTCTCTACCGCGTGTTACCCATGTGGTGGGTCAAGAAATGGTTCATTTCTGATGCTTCATTGCAGTGGATTAACATGTTTCATGAAGGTTCATGAAGGTTCATGATGGTTGATGAGAGCTACTAATGATTGATGATGGTTGATGATGCTTCATGAGACTTATCAATGATTATGAAAGGTCAATGATGGTCGATGATAGTTTGTAATGGTTGATGATGCTTGATGATGCTTGGTTTCAGCATGATAATTATCAAACCAGTGACTAGTGGTTGATGTGGAGGCTCTCCGCGCCAAATCCTCAGGGTGATCAACAATGGTTCATGGATGGCCACCAACGATGGTCTTTGGTGGTTGGCCTGGGCCAACACTGCTTGTTGGAAAAGTCAACTCGGAGAAGACCGAAAGGTTTCGACTTGCTGATGATAGCCCCATTTTGTGATGTTTCATGGTTGGCACAAGCGCAAAGGGTGAAACATGCAGGCCCTCAGCAAGTGTCAGTGGATGGGTCGCCAGCTCCTGCACAGGACAGAGAGCTCGCAGGAAGAATTCCCGTATCAAAGTTCTCGGTTCGAATCCAGGTCAACATTTTCAGGGGCTACCAGTTTTGAGAAACCACATGGCGGATAGTAGGTGATAATAAATAATTAGTTGGTGGTTTCAGGCATTTTTTATGTTCCCAAATGTAGTAGCACATGGTTGGTTGGTTGATTTGTGCACATTTTTCCATCCGTAGCCATTTTGGCTCAAGTGTGGGTCCTCGAGACCCTCGGCCGACAACTTCAGCGTATCAAACGCGCCGTCTCAGGTCCACCATGGGACCGTTCTCATGGGCGGTGCGCCTTCTAGGTGCCCGCTGGACTCGCGGTACAGGATACGTTGTTGACCTGGTGTTGCTTCTACTTTTGGATGCCTTCGGTGCCTCAGTGGCGCTGTTCGACACGAATTCGAACATTATTATTGCAAGTACGTTCATCGCCGTGGGGCTCGTTGGCTTTTGTGCACGAGCCTTTCGCAAGGCGGATGCTATCACATTTGCCCTCGTCTCTTGCGCAACAGCCGCAAGCGTGGGGAACGCGTATTGGGAAGTGGTCTGTCGCCCCGAAGGCGTGCTGACCAACCGATGTGAGGCGAAGGTGCCGGGGGATGACATCGTCACCCCTGATATCCACCCCTTGACTACCAAGGAAATCAGAGCAAAAGCGCGAACTGATTGGCAAGCCTGCTGGATGGACCGCTGCCGAAATGGCTTATGCCCCTGAAGCAGCGCTCGAAATTATGCCCACCATTTCACAGCCATGGATAATGGACAAAAATAGCCAACCAACATGTGTCAGCCCAAACCGGGAAAACCCCCAGGCCAAATTGCTTCTGCCCGAAATACCGCTTTGCTGGAACGGCAGATTTGTCCAAAGCATCCGACCGACTTGATCAAAGGTATGCTGCAGCTGCACTACAGCGAATGTGCGTGCCTCGTGGTATTCTCGTTGCCATCAGCGCAGCTTGGCAACAACAAAGCCAATGGGCCGCATCAGCAACATAAGTCAGCCAACAACCTCGCTCAGCGCACTGCCTTCCTCAAGGCGACGCAAGGGCCTATCGGCTTTTCAAGGCGCTGGCTCAAATGCCATGGCTGGCGCAACGCCGGCCCATGGCAATGGACACATGACCAGGCCCAATACACTATCAACGCTGCAGACTGCAGACAATGAACCCAGCCCAGGTCAACTCATTATTGTTGATTTGAGCACTTACAGCAGGACAGCGCTTGACCATGCTCTTCGTGAAGGTTGGAGAGCGCATACTTGGCATCAATTCCTGAAGACAGGAAGCCGAGCAGTTACAACCCTTCAACACCTTCAATGGTCCAATGTTGCTAGCAGAACAAAGCAAGCAATTTCGGCATACCAAAAAGCCAGGCCTGAACACACGCAGCGTATTCTGGCTATCATCACCAATCGCTACAGCTTTAAGGCGAGGTTTGACAACAACAGATCCCAACAGATTCGACCGTGTCATTTTTTCAACGCAGAGGAAAGCCCCACTCGCTTACATGAGTGGTGGAGCTGCGCTGGCTTGGGCGCCAGCAACCTCGAACCAGCTGATGGCATTGAATTGACTTTGGGGTGGCCACACACAAGTGACCACGACACCATCCGAGCCCTGGCCTGCGCCGGGATTACAGTGCTCGCGCGCCGCTACAACTAGGGGGGGCCCTGCCCCCCCTTCGTTTTGCAGCTGCTCCTGTGCTCGGGTGCTGTAGTTACATCGAGATGATGATTATCAACCATTGACCAATGACCACTAGCTAACAATTTTTATTTCAGGGCCATGATAATTCATTACCATTAGGTGATAACTATTGGTCAAGAATCAGTGGGAACGACCAATAGGTCAGTACTAGCCAGTGGTCAATGAGCAAAGCTTATTAACAACCACTGGCTGATAACCATTGGTTGATCAGTGTTGACTATCATTCATTGTTCATAGCCAGTGCTTATTCATTTCTACAAATGAGCCATTGGTCAGTTATTTGTTAAACCATCATTGACCACCATTGATCGCCAAGCACCATTGGAAACCATTCGTGGTTGATCGCTATTAAACTATCAAATGTCATTAAATCCAAGAATCAGCTTAACCAATTTAGCCAGCACATTATTGACCATTATCAAGCTGTTAAACCGTGAAAATCAATGAAGGTACGAGTTAAAAAGAATTGACTCCAGAGTCAATTCTTTCATGCTTGATAGGTATTCCATTGCCCTGGAGACAATTAACTCCAGTTTTATTTTTTCCTGCGCGAGTTCTTCTGCTATAGCAATTAAACCCAGATTTAATTGACTGCAGGCCATGGGGCCCAGCATTGTTTGTAATTGTCTCAGTGTGCAATTAATTCTGGTTTTTATTGTTCTTGAATGGTTTGAATCCCTGCTGGCGTCGAACTAACTCTGGTTTTAATTCGTTTGGAGTGGGGTTCTGTGCAGAATCGATAAGAAATTTTTCCAAACAGTTGGCAGATGATCCAGGCTCTTGTGATTGGAATCTGAGAAGTTGTGGTCATGCTTTGCGTTGTTAGTGGCTGCGGCTCAATGTCTCAGCGAGGGAGGAAACAGAAGCAATGGCAGGCTTGTGAGACAGTTGGACTGGATGGCACACTGCGTGAGAGTGCGAAAAAATGGTTGGAGAGCAAAGGCTACCTCCACTCACCCTTGAGCACGTCCAGTTTCCAACGTAGAAGCACATACATTGCCAAGTGCACAGAGTGCGAGGGGTGCACGAAAGAATGGATATTTTCTGTCATGGTTCCGGTGGATGCTCTCGGCAACTGCCAGTTCGATTCCATCATCTATTCTGCTGATGTGCCGATGTCAGCCATGGAGTTGAGGACTTTTGTGGTCCAATATCTCCGCCCCCTGGCTAGATTTTTCAGGATCGCATGGAAGGGCAGTTCGAAGGCAGGTACGACGTATTGCTCAAACCTTGCCAAAGACGGAACTTGGGGGGACGAACTCTCCCTTTTGGGAGCTGCTCACACCTTCTGAGAAGACCAATTCAGTTGGTCACTGACACGGTTTCTGACAACCCAGCAGAGTATGTCCGAATCATTGAGCCGCCAAATATCATTGCCCAGTCTTTATGGGGGCCTGAGGTGGTCCTTGCAGCCATCATGGACAAGCATTTTGACGCCACGGAACGGGACACCGACGCCTGAACCTCCCCTCGCTGAGAAAGGCAATGCGGCGCAGGTGGCTTTAGTCTTGCCGCCTGAAACCCGCCGTTTGAATACAATTGAATCAAGATTTAATTGCTTACCAGGTGGCCCAGCAATGAATTCCATACATAAAGGCCCGTCCGTGGGCGTGAGGTGCGCCCAATTAAATCAAGAGTTAATTGTGGCATGACAATTAACTCCTGATTTAATTGTTTTTAAATCTTCCTTTCACGGTCTACCTTAAACCGTTACCAAACATCAAAAACCATAATTAACCACCACTAACCAAACCATCCACCATAATCATAGGCGTTGCTTATCATTAACCACCACTAACCTAACCATCATAACAACCCATCGGTTAATGATAGGCATTGCTGGCCATCCCCAGGTCCTATCCTTGTCCGGAAACGTGTCATCAACTCCTTGGGATGATTTGCCACTTGAAGCGGACCTCGGGGGTGGTTAAAAGGAGGTTGTTCCATGGGAAGTGATGCTTAATGACGATGTTTGATGGTTGATGATGGTTGATGGTGGTTCGTGATGGTAATTGATGATTGATGGTTCATGATGGTTGATGGTTGATGATGGTCAATGATTAGTGATGATGGTTAATGAGTGACGATGGTTGCTGGTCAATGATGTTTATCTTACTGACGCTTAGTGGTCTTCATGATTTATAATGCTTGTTGATGATCTGTTTTAACGCTTGATGGCCATTGCGAATAGATTCAGGATGGCTGGGAGAATCAGAGTTGGATTTCTCCGGATATTTTGGGGCCGGGGTCTCCCAAAGTTGAGGTGCCCCCAATTGTCATCCAATGTGAATCGCTTGTAGTTATAAACCATCCATTTTTGGGATTCCCTGTCATTTTCAGAACTCCCTCTCCTCTATAAGATCAGGGGTCCAACTTAGAGGAATTTCACACAAACTCAGCGAGTTCTACGCTACTTGCTTCGTAGCCAACAAATCATGACTGTAGCCAATACCAAATAAGCAACTGTTCCTTAAAGGATTTTTCTAAAATCAAAACCGGCCATCAACCAACCAATGATAAGGGGAAAGTATCACCCAGCACAAATTGCTGCTTCATTATTTATTGGATTATGATTCTACTTGGTTGATCCCCTCCTTATTTATGTATGTAAATCGAAATGAATAGATGAATAAAAATATGTATATCTATCAGTATCTATATCCGTTTGTAAATGCTCACCGCCCCCAAGCGGATTTACGTTTAGCCAACCTGGCCAATTAGAGATTGTTAAAGAAGCTCAATTGTGGTAACAAAAATGTCCAGACTTAAAAATGCTGAACAATATTGACGGATGATGAAGAAACGTCAACCATCTCTATTGAAAATGATAGTGGTTAACTGTAAATATTAGCGAAAAAGTGCTCAATGGGTGATAATGGTGATCAATGGTTTGTAAGACTGATTCGTCATGGCTAGCCGTGATTGCTAGCACTAGTCAACCATGAACGGTAGTCAATATTGAGGATTGGTAGTCACTAATGTAAAATATATGCTCACCTCACCCACTAGACCTACCTTTTTTCTTTCTCTATGCATCGATTCTTATGCTCTATATTTGCTTTGTTTATTAGTGCCACAATGGTGGCTTATTTAATTGTAGCGTGTTGAATTATGGCCTGTCTCATTATGGCCTTTTCAACTACAGCCTAATTGTGCATCTTGGTGCTCAACCATGCAGCTGCCAGCACTTGGTTTCGTGGTGAACGGCGCTGCAAAGCCATGGGCCGATTTAACATGCCTACATACCAAGCTGGAATAGCAATAGTGGTGACAGCAACAGAAGAACAATTTTGTTGAAAGGCTGCGGTTTCCCTGCATGAAATGAACATCTAGCTATGTGGGGTCAGCTGACCTTGTCACCTGAACCCTTCGGAACATTCTCGCATAGACCTCATGGGGTTCGTGTTTACGGTTTTTGCACGTCATAGAACATCTGTGGAGGCTACAGTATAAATGCATGCAAAGAGATCAGAAAACAAAGAACTAGCATACAAAGAAAGATTGCTTACTCATTGAAACGCAGAGAAGCAGACAAGTATGTTTGAATGCAAGTACGCTTAGAATAAGATGTCCAAGTTGTAAGACTTTTACAGATCTTGATTGCTGGCCTTTCCATGCTTCAACATTTTCTCCTGTCCTGCAGTTCGCATCTCACATCACAACAAGGTGCAGGGAGCGCAACGGCACTCCTGTCAGAGCGTTTGATGACAAGGGCATACGTACAGCCTTGTCTTTTTGCATATGTATAGTGCACGCATTCATGATACATGCATGTGTATGCAGGAGTAGTAGTGACAGGGAAATACCAGCAACAAAACCGAAACCGACAGCAACCTAGGTTGAACAATAATTGACAATCATAAACATACACGGACGTCATCCACATCTTCGAAATGAGAAACTTCGGACATATGCTGATTCTGAGTCCCAAAATACCAGGAGAACTTTGGAGTCATCGACTCCCGAGTTGATCAGCAGAAAAGTTAGCGAGTCGAAGGTATTGCGCAGACTTCGTTTCACCAACTTGCAAAACACCAATCCAATAAGGCAGGGAGTTTGGATAAGATGAAATATTTCCATTTAACTGGGAGTCATCCTCCCGTGCGGAATGCCATCAATGTGAGCACCCCGTGACCGTGACCGTGGCGACCGGCTGAGGACAGTGGTCAAATCTCCTGTGCCGGGCCGGCGCCTGGCACAGTTGTCCCAGCGCTTGGAACTCTGTTTGGGTCGCAGGAGCCGTCAGGGGGAGACTTGGCCAGTGGAGTGAGGGTTTTTGATGATTAAATAAAGGGTGATGTGAATGATTTATCAGGATTGATGGATGTTTATGGTTTATCAGGGTTGATGGATGTTAATGGTTTATCAGGGTGAAGGGTTGGGTTGAAAAGGGTTGATGCCTCCTCAAAACCGGGTGGCACGGTTGGGGACGTGCTCTGAAACCAGCGATGAAACTATTCATTTAATGACAGTGGATGAAGTCAATGCTGTTTATTTTTAGTGGTTGATCATGCTAAATGATCTTTTGCAACAGGCATATAGATTCACTGAGTCGCATATTCCAGTCCTATTCGCCAGTCTTCATTGTTCGATTTCCAGTTATGCAAGCTGATAAGGACGCTACACAACCGCCACAAATCGTACACACTTCAGAAATCAACGGGATTTGCGAATTCGACAACACTAGCGAAGTTCCAAACATAGCGAAGTCGCAAACATAGCGAAGTCGCACGCAGTGAAATGCAATGGATAATGCAAAGTTTTCCAAGCTCTCACAATCTTAATTGGAAGACGCTTGACATATCTTGACCAAGCAAAACTTTGGGGCACTCCTGTTGTTGAACCTCTCGTCTAAGTTTGGGCAGTGAAATTATAGTAGTCACTGCCAAGGCCGTTAAGATCTGGCAACAAAATGCAAGTCACGGTTGACGCCCAAAACGAAACTTTCAAGCACATCTGTAGTCCCATGGTGCATGAAAATTCTCAGGGGTGGAAGGCAGACATCATTTCCCAAGATGTCACTACTAGTACTATCATTGACAAACTATATATGATGTTTTTCAATCGCTGAACCGTTTGAACCAAAGCAGGTTCCCAATCTTGAGCACCCATTCGTACTGCCAAAAGAATATTGATACCTTGCCAGAAAATACCAATGTATCTTCATAGGATGGCGCGAGTTCGTGTTTAGATGCAATCAATTGGATTCTTGGTGCAGGGAAGGCACCCATGTTACAAGTTCGGTTTTGCCAAAGGGTTGTGGGGCTGGACATACTCAGTTGCTCCTATGCCCGTTTGTTTCGTGCGAGGGTTAGTTTTGGAACTCGAGGTGTCTCTCCTGCAACTGTCAGTATCAATATACTTGTAGTTGGCCCAAGTACTGCTAATACTACGTGTACAGCCACTGATCAGCGCCACTCGTCACAGAGCTGCTACTTTTTATAATTCCATATGACATATATATATATATGTATATACATGTATGTATGCACATATATGTAATATGACATATAATATGCGTGTCGCTATTGATCAGCACCAATAGTTCGCTTCGGGCAGTGCAAAATGGCATGTTTTATCAAATCGTGATAACGGATCACTAGCATCAACTTGCGAGACAAATCAATACTCAAAGCACTGTATATATTAATTCAAATGCCAGCAGCAAAGGGCGTCACGCAGTTCCTGATTGACATTTGGGTTTGCTGGTTGCAGATCATCAGCAAAAGTTAGTCAACACGAGCAGTCAGGGTACTATCTATTTACCATCATTTAATCATCAAACAACCATCAGATCACTAAAATGCCACCATCCCTCAGGATACTTTCAACCATGAGAAAGTATTACTAATCATCGTTAAGCATCATACCACCAATCCTTGTAGATGCTTACAAGCATTGCCCTTAATCATCATGCAACCCTGGGCTGGTGCTTCTAACCACCAACAAGGCCATCAAGGCGTGTGTTGGGAATCAAGGTATCAACAGATGATTGCAACTCACCATCTGCTGCGCAGGATTGAGGTTCCGTTGGCCGCAGATTGCCCCAACGCAAAAACTTGTGGCGGCACGGAAGACGGCAGGATGCAATAGAACCCCAAATGGTTATATGCAATCAGTGAAAAAAAGCGAGAAGATTTTGTTGTCCCATCATTGAAATTCTTTGTTTAGTTGAGTGGGCGTACGAGCTGTGTGCACATTGGCAACAGTTTTGGCATCAGGTCTGCCAAAATGATGAGCATCAAGAGAGAAACAACTTTCTTTGAGGATACCATCTGTGGACATGCCCATGATTCAGGCGCAGACAATTTTGGCCAAGAGCCACGTAGTTGGACACTACCCTCGCACTGCCACTGAAGTTTGACTACTAGTACAGCTTGAAACTAGTGTGGTCGGGCCACGCAAGCATCTGCAACGTGTTTGCATTGATTTTTATCAGGCGTCATTGTTTATTTATTGCGCATGCATAGAAAATGATAGAACATATTTAATGCGTGCGTGATACCTACATATGTGAACAAATATGCATCATATGGATTGATATGGGCCTTGGGTAGGGCCAGGGATGCACATGATATAGCTGAGGTTGGCGAATATGAAGACACATGTAGATCAAAGCCAGGGAGTCCCACAAACTTCACGAGATTCACGAGCTTCAGGTGGTTGAGACCCCCAGGTGGTGTCTTCACAGGGTTTCACATTGTGAAGACAAAGCAGTTGATGGTTCGATGGTTTGATGGTTCGTAAATCATGGATGTTTTCCTGAATAAGCAGCTGTGGTATCCACAGCAGATCACTTACATCCATGTAAGCGTTTGTCTGCTTGGGATCAGTCTAAGAACTTGGACCAATAGCCATGACCATCATGCTACTTGGGCAGTGCCCGTTTTCTGGTGATTGTTGACTGTCTCGTGACAATCATCAATTATCTGGCGCTGACGGTTTCCTTCAGCCCTCCATTTCTGGTGGCTGCCGATATTTGGTCGTTTTCAGTGACTCAAAATTTCACAAGGCTTTTGCCAGTTGAAGATACCTTGGAGCGGCAGAAACGACCCTGTCATCGAACACGGAGTCAACTGCAGTCATTTAGACTTGCCCAGGTACTGGAATTGATAGGAATCCGTGGCTAGCCGTTCACAGCTGCAGCAAGAGTAAAGAAATCAACAGGTACTTCACGAACAATGAGGAAGCACAAGTAGTTATGAGATGCGTTCAACCAACCATTGGCATTCGCCCACCAGGATGAACCATGGCATGCCACGGGATGCCACAGGATGCCATGTGATTCTCGGGATTCTCCCATGACCAGCAGCCACCTGCGGTGCATTTTTGCTCAAAGTTGCTTAGACTGTTGGCTCCTTCGAAAAGGCCTGAGCGGGATCTGGGGATCTGGGGGCGGACTCAGCTCCAGTGAGGCTGTCATAGCTGCGATCACCAAGGATATAGTCAGACATATGGGTGGTTTCTCAAAATCGGGGACCCCAAAAATGGATGGTTTATTGCTAGTACTGGTTAATGCTGTTTTGGATGATTTGGGTATTTTGAGAAAAGTCTATATGTTCGTTTGTGGTCATCAAATGTTGGCTATTTTCGTTGATGATAGCATGTTGAGCATGTTGAACATAGTTGAAGATGTGGTTTGGATGTGAAAATCAATCAAGCTTCCCAACATTCCAACATTGGGTATGCTTTGTCAGGCAGTAAGTCTCATTCTAGGTTGAAATATTCGGCTGGTTTGGAGAACGGCCATGCTCCAAGAAAGCAGTCTATGATACCATTTGATAATCATGAGATAATCCAAGAGTTCTTCTTGTTGGTCGCTCCTACTTCTAACGAATGTTCTAATGATTAATGCTGGTTGATGATTATTACTCTTGGTTTAGTACTATACGTTGACAATATATTGGAGAAGGTTTGCGTTGCCATCGCAGAATTCCAGAAATCTGATCCAGAAATTCCACTCAAGTGCCTTGCTGTGGACTACGGATGACTATCCGGCTTGTGCTTGTGCCTCTCCATAGCCTCCCAGCAACCATCAATTCCACTCGCTACCAGTGACGTGGGCCGAGTGCTGAGGGCGCATCCATGAGACCGCGGGGGTTTCACGAGAAGCTCTTTGTCCATTGGGACTCCGTCGGTACAACCTTCAACTGGATCTACTTGGCACTGTCACTGAATTTCATCCCAGGTTGGTGCCGAAAATCTGTAGACATGCGGCACTGCTTCTGTTCTTGCTAGTAGCTTTGGTTCTTCAATTCTGGCCAGAAATCGGCCAATGGGTTTTGTTTATTTTGGTTTGGTATTTTGGTTCGTAATTGTCAATCTATGGCTGACCATGATTAATCAGTGGCTAAAACGATGGTGTAATCGATGGTTCGCAATGTTGATGAATGATCAATCAGGGGTAAATCTTCAAACCCGGGATTCAAAGTACTTGTAAATCCCCCATCAATCCCCTATTTATCCCTACCATTTATCATCATCAATGATCTCTCAAATCTGCATCAGTCGGCTTGGAAGCATGGTTCATCCAGCGCCACCGGGTGCCAGTCACCACAACCGGAGGCCATGGCGCGGCGTTGCCTCGCGGTGGTGCTGTTGGCAGCTGTTGGGACAAGGCAGGGACCAGGTGTGGGTGATGTGGTTGAACAGCAAACAAGGTCAGTACTGATGACACCAGTCGTCATGGTTTGGTACGGTTTCATTACTAATGACACCAAATACTATTGTCATTATACTGATGCAAACAAGATCATTACTGATTATGATAATCAGTGGTTGGCATCAGTAATGATAATCAGTATGACGACTGAGAACAGTAATGATGTCAACACTACTAATTATGGTCACTGATTATGATAATCAGTATAGCACTGACAACAAGATCATGATAATCAGTATGGTTACTATTATCATGAGACCTATTGATGATAGTAACCATACTGATGATAGCAAACTACGATGGTATCACAACCGTACCAGATAGTAATACAATGATACATAGCAATACTATGATTCTTGTTCTTATCATGATGACTGATGATTATTACTACTCTTGATCACTGATAATTTGCCGATGACCTGTTATTACCTGTTTGCTGGTAATAGCTGTCGTCAGATAACCTGATACAACAGCTTGTTTCGAGCTTGTTTGCGCTGTTGGTCGAAAAAAGTGACGGCCGCTGTTCTGGTACAGGAGATGGCTTAAGGCATCGGATGGGGTGATTTGTCGCAAGGTTTTCTTGAACGGCCATGGGACATCCAAGGGGTACCGGGTACGGTTTCTGGATTAGAACGATCGTGATGAAACAATGGGTCTATGTTGCCAACGTTTGAAGCAGGAAATCTGATGAAATCTGATGAGTTGCAAGATTTGAATAAACATCAGGAAATCTGATGAGTGAAAAGCAAGTCGCAAGACATGTTTGTTGTTGGCGATTTGTTTCATCGCGCATCGCGGAGTGTGAACACCTGCGGCCTTGCCAGCTGGCTGACATGGCAAGCTACGAAGAGCTAGGCCACCAACAGGGCTACCAATCGCTATCACCCATTGACCATGAGTGAACCAGTCATTGACGATGGGTCAACACTAATTTGGCATCATTATCATGGTTACATATGGTTACCTTTTACTAGGGATTACCAAGCATTGATTGGTTCTCACTAGCCAATATTGGCCATTTTTGATCACTGTTAACCGCTATTTAGCCATCATGTAATCATTGGCAGTAATTGTTAGCCATTGGTTGTCCATTTTTAGGCATTGTTCAGCCATTAATCCACCTTTATCAAGGCATTATCAACCATTGTTGAGTGATAGCCCAGCCATTAGTCCATCATTATTTGACCATTATTAAACATTGTTTACGATCGCTTGCCATTAATCAATCATTGTTTACCCATTCATTTATCATCAAGTAGCCACTATTGGCCATTGTAAACCATTGTTCAGCCATTCATGAACCATTTTTCAACCATATGGTTTATAATAATGGCTACCATATATTAGCTACCAAGGTTAATAATGGCTACCATTAATTACCATGATGAATCGCTAATATATGGTAGCTATTATTAACCATTGGTCAACTGGCACGTGCCCATGGCGTCAGGTTCCTCAGCGAGACCTTCATCAGTCCCTGGAACGGTGGCCACCGTGGCCCCCGGCGTGTTCAGAGATGGGCGGAAGCAGAGACGGATGTGGTGGTGCCTGGGCACAGTCAAGTCGTGCTTGGCATTGGCCGTTCACCCGTTGGTTAAAGGCTTTTGACCATGGTGAACCATGGGGTTATATAAGGATGGGATGACCAACCATATCAACTATTAACCATTTCAACCATTATCAGTCATTCTTAAGCATGGGATCAAACGGTATTCAGTATTCTTAGCCATTGGATTTACCTGTATTTAGGGTTGTTGACCCCTCATCAACCATTGATTGTTTTTATCAAAGCCATCAACGGGCCATTATCACTGTTAACCAGTAATCATTGCTCAATGACTATCATGACTATGAACTATGAGCATTGTTGTCGTTGACCAGTATCAAGTATCCATCGATCTGAACTATAGAATGGCAACTTGGGATTCAGAAAGGCCAATTCAGGGGACAACAAATTGCCGGCAAAAGCTACCACTCTTGCGCTTTCCCAGTTCAAGCCTCAAGGGCAACGAGGTCCAGTTTAAGGTTATCGTTCAAACGCATTTTTTCAGCTCGGTGATCGGGCTTTGCAAAGTCTCCTGTCTACACCATGCGAGCATGGTGGATGCACAGAAGTTTTTCATTTTTGGAATTCAATTTATTGGTAGGATTTCAAAATGTCCCATACCATTGCTTGACCAAGTTACCAATCACCCATACCATTCCTTAACCGTTGTCCGATTAAGTTGTAGTTAGAAATGGTCGATCGGGCAACGGCAAATGATGGTTAGTGGTTGACTCAGTTGACTGACTCTCCAATATTCGCGTGCTCCATCCAGTACCTGCCTTTGAGTTCCCACTGACCCCGGTGTGGAAAACTACGATTTCAGCTGGTGATTTTCAAACGCACGGATTTCTTTAGAGCAACCATGAATCATTTAAAAGCATTCAACGCCAAGGATTTCCCAAGGATTTTTGACCACTTTTTCTTGGGTAGAAATCAACTTCCTTTGCAACCATGAAGCTCCAGCCATAGCAGAATTTCGTTGGCCCAGCCGCAATCATCGCAGCCTCCTTGAAGGTGCCTATGACAGAGGCACCAATTTTCCTAACACCTGTGGATGTGGTCACAGGCGCCTTCAACTCGTCCAAAAATGCCTGGAGTTTGTTGACTTTCTACCCATTCAACCAGGTACTGGTGAACAAATATGGATCCTATTCTTCTTGCGAATAGTCTGCTGTAGGATTGATTATTTGTGAGTTGTTGGTAAAATGAGAATGGGATTTCCTTCTTTTTTGTATTGCTGATTTGGGAGGAGAAACCAATCATGGGATGAGCTTGGATGAGCAGTGGCGAACAATGACCGTGGGCGGCAGTGGTTGAGAGCCGTTTCCATCCTTTGGATTTGTTCAACCCATCGCCACAGATAATCTTTCAGCGGAGGACACATCATTTGGCAGCATAGCCATATCATGACATAGCCCGTTTTGTGAACCTTGCTTAGTAAGACTGTAAGTAGATCATGGCCGCAATGCTGTAGTGCATGCATTTGCATATCTCACCACGTCATTTCTGATTAAAACAAATAATCTTCAGATTTTTAGTCAATGATTTGTCGATGAAAGAATTTGGTAGAGTCGATGACAAAGGGCTAGCGATGGTTTCGTGATGGCTGAAGATTGTCAATGCTGTTCAAGGATGCCAAATTGGCCAACGACGGAGATGATGGCATAGGATGGTTAACGATACTAAACGATGGTCAAGGAGTTTGACCAACGTTCATGAGGTTTAACAATGGTTACACAATGATGGTGAGCGACACAGTTGATCGCACTGGCCAATGAGATGCTCACTGGTGCACCATTCATCATCCCTTGATATGCTTCATGATGGTTGTACGATTTCCATAGCGATTTTCACCGGCGGTCAGCTGAGCCCTTGTGTTAGCAAGATTCAGGAGCTGGATGCTGTGCCCTTGTTGTTTAGTTTCTGAAGGCAAGGACATGTCAGTGGTAAACTTAGAAGAACCCGTGGCTAAGAATGAGCATCATTGTTGATTCTATCCTATATAATTTATATAATGGAGCTTCGACTGCATTCTTGAGGGGTATGCATGTTGGTTCGAGATTGTTGACTTCCCACGATATAGTTCCCTGTATGGTATCCCCTTGCCGCATCATTTATGTGCACCAGCCAAAAGTTAAGCAATGGAGGAACCCCCTCTCACTTTATCTTCTTGGGAGTTGATCATTTTGTACATATCGATATTCACCAAACCTTCAACCAAGTAAGAACTGAATTTGTTATAACACTCAGGATGGAGGGTACCTTACAAAAATTATCCAGGGTACCCACTGAAATCT
>VSDK01016202.1:0-23079 GCA_009767595.1 Symbiodinium kawagutii
TCTGGCATACTCATCATGGCAGGGTTTGGATCTTCATGGGCTGATGTCTCAAGATTCTCAACATCACCAGGAACGATGTTTACCTCCAGGTTGGACATTTCAGCCTCAATGTCCGCAACATAAGGATCTTGGGACTCCATGATGACATCAGAATCATCTTCAACGGGAGCTGAATCGGAAGGGGGGAGGCTAGAGGCCAAAGCATCACCACCATCTTGGCCATCTTCAGGATCATCACCACCAGCAGCATCATGTGCCCCTGCCTGTGGCCTGTTGCCCCAGGCGGCATCAAAAGCGTCCCAGATCCCTCTCATGGCAGGGTCCTCAGCAGTTGCAGCATTCGGGAAGCTAAAATGTTTGTGGGAAACCCTCACCCCAATTGATCCGAAGTTGGAACATGTTGGAACTTAAAATGCAGGGGTTGTACTTGGGGGATTGACATGGTAACAGTTTGCTGGTTGGAAGCATCCAGAATGGGTATGGAAAGAAATCATGACCAGCTCCACCTCGACCCCCTAACAAGAAACAAATCGAATAAAGAATCCAGAGCAAAAGAATCCAGTGTCCACCTCCCGAAAAGAATCCAACCTTAAGGTAGGATATAAGACGAGTATCCCTTGGCAGCGCTGTCCCCGACAGCCACCTGCGCAAGGCATGACTGAATAGGCGCTTCAGCCCCCAGCTGTCGGTAGCAAGTTTGCCATGATCTATGGTGCTGAGACCACTGATCTCACGCCAACGTTGCACCTTTCAGGGCTGGGCTGAGTAAGCCAAACATCAGGCTTGGCCCAAAGCATTTGGTGGTATCAACCCCCGGTTTGAAGACGTACCCATTAATTTTTAACCATTCATAACACTAATGTTTACTGTTTAGAAACCCAAAGCCTCCTCCCTCAAGGGTCCAATTGGCACTGTTTGTGGATCATCGCATTGTGGTGCCCACCATTCTGCCAGCAAAGTTAAAGGGACAGCGTTGAGAGCGCACGCCGGGGAAGTGGCAACCCCAACCTGCTCAGGTCTTGGCCACATTGTAAGTAAGCCATACTCCCTGGCTCTCGCCCTCAAACATTTGCGCCCCTCCCATTCGGCTGCCAGATCCATTGGTTTGGAATCTGCCATGTGGAAGCTTCCTATCAACAATCCTTAGTCAATCCTGAGCCCAAAAAAATGCTCTAAGACATGGCCTTTGAAAAGTGATCTCAAATTAGCATTCACCAGCGATGGTATTTTCTATGTGGCACTTAAGGTTTGCAATCAGGGCTGCCGCTGATGTTTTCCAATTCAAACCCAGCTGCGCCAGCCATTCCCCAAAGCATGTCGGGAGCACCGTTTCTGAGGCCAATCGATCGGAGCTCACGCGGAGAGAAAAAGAAGTCTGGTTGTTTCTGGTGTTGTCTTCTGATTCTTCTGGTGAGATGGCTTGTCTCTGTGAAATATCTTGGGTTTAAGCCATGTTCTATTCTTCTATGCTTCACAAATGCTAAGAAATGCTTAAAAATGCTAAAAACAAAGAATCGCTCGAAACCAGAAATTATTGCGGTTTCGCGAAAAAAGCAACAATTCCCAATCCAGCATGAATTTTGCATGCATACGAGTATGCAGGTATAGCCTTCCGATAACAGGCGCTGATGAAAGGGGCAATGTCTTCCCGTAACCAGGCGTCGATGAAATGGCCGCTTTCTTTGACATGTAGACTGGCAAATGTTCTGACCTGTTCTTTGCGTAGAAACATTCAAGCAGGTGCAGCATCTGTTAAAACATGTATGGTAGCGTATACTTAGCCATGTAATTTGGCATTTGGACTCGGCATATGTGTTGACATGCACTCTGACACTTCAGGCGGCGCAAAATCTTGGATTTGGTTTTGATTGATGCGTTGGCTGAACCAATGTTACCATAATTTTGCATGTCCGTTGTCGAGTGTTTACATGTCCTCGGACTGGAAAAGACTTGCATAGCCTTAGGGCATGAATGCCACCACGTCCAGAGCAAAACAAGACGCGAGAAATATGATCGACACAAAGTGGGAGGTGGACGCAATAAGGTTTTCAAGGTGGAAAGGCAGCTAACAGATTAGCAACCGCAGGTTTAAAGAAGTAAACCTTTAGTGGACCTGCTTGTCCTATCTACACCTAGTTCAATTCATCCCATTTGCAATCGGGGAACAGCAAAAAAACAAAAACCTGCAAGACATTTGTGCCCGGCGGAAGGGAACACTCAAAAATATTGGTTGCAAAGGACCTACATCATTTTTTCCTGAAGGACCAACCAGAAAATCGTCGATCGGGTTCAAGTTCATATATGAACAAGACTCTGGGAAGGGAAACTGCCATGATTGCACGGAAGGTGCCTCGGGCCCAAAAAAAATCAAAAAATTCGTGGTTGCAGCTGCTGCGTATGGATAGTTTAGCTAAATGTTTCCGGAAATCTATCTGGTGTGGGGCATCCCGCTCGTAGAATTTCCTGTGCACCCCAGCCCCATGGCTGGTCATATTTCTGGGGCTCTAGGCTTCGTGCCCGCGTTTATTGAACATTGCGCCGAGGACAAATACCCAAACGGACGACCATTAAAATCTAGGATTATCCAGAAACGGCCGACGCAAGGATTTGTTGAGTGCCAATGACACTGACAGTCGCATTTTCCTTATCATGAACTGCTCTCTATGTCCCAAAGCCGCACCTTTTCGGCGTTTGCAAGTACAGTATACTATTGTGCCCTTGGGCACTCTATTCATCACCGAAAGTCACCATTATAAGAAGGAGACATACTCCTTTATACGATATACTTTGTCGTAAGAAAAAACACTGTATTCATCACCGAAAACCACCATACTCCTCATGCAATCGCCCAAATTCTCTTGGAACAGGCCTACGCCTTTCACAGAGCCGCTTTGGGATAGGACCAATCATGGTTCAACAATATTCGTCGACCCAACCAACCGTCCCAAATGCAAGAAAAAATCCGAAAAGTGCAAAAAACCAACCAACATCCGCCAGCTATCACTGTATCAGAACCATCTCGTAAGCCTCCTTCTCATCGCGAGAGCACTTGGTGTCACGCCTTGCAGCTGAGAGGTGGGCGCCGCCAACGATGGTTGTCATCCCCAGCTTTTTCAGTGAAAGATTGAACAACCAACTACATCGAACAGGAACACATGGAAATGTCATGGTTGATCGTGAAATCATTGTGCCACGTTGGAAGGTTGGAAGGATCAACTTTCAAAATGGTTAATGGAAACATGCAACAAAATCACAACAAATGGGTTCATCGGCATTTTCCTACAGATTTCTCCCTCAGTCATGGAACGTTCCCCATGACTTGTTCTACTTGAACTGGACCGGAAAATTAATGAAAATCTATTGAGGGAAGGGCAGTGAAGGTATTGAGTCCGTAAGCCCATGTGGACATGAAAAATGTTGTGGCTTTGTTTTTGAAACAACATGTTCTTTTCATGCACGGTTGTCTTTGTTTTGGTTCATCATTCGTAATCTTCGATACTCGCCAATTCTTCGAGAATCCGATTTTATATTTCATACGAACATCAGATGTCAAAAACGTTGCAACATACACCCTATGCATGGGGCATGACGTTCTGAATCATTATGTCTACTGCGTGCACAACCTGAAGTGTCCGTACTGCAATTTGAAACATCCCACAACAGTTCTTCCAATTCCAGCGAACAACGATGAACACTTTGCATTGCAGGGGAAATATTCGCAACATTCGTCCCCGAACAAACATGTTTGTCATTTTTGTTGTCAAAGAACATGCGCAATTGTGTGTGTAGTGGCAACCAAAAAGAACATATTATGGCAAAATGTGGCGATGTGCATGAAGCATTTCAACTCACATTAATGTTTCATGTGATTCATGTGTCTGTTTCACAATGGTCACAATGGTCCTTTTCTATTTTGTGCGTTGCCACCGCTTCTCTACCCAAATCTTGTTGACATGTACTTTGTCATGAATGTGAATGTGGATATTTCAACAAACATTATTTGCGATCACGGGGAAACGATCACACCGGATTTCTTTTAACTAACCATTGTTGAATGACCCAAACGGATACCCCCACAAACCCGGACATGTTGGACGCAATGATGCTCGTGGTTTCCAAAATGTTGGGCCGTGCGTCCTTGCAAATGTCTACAAAAACAGATGTGATCAAATGTTTGGCATCCCCAGACCGTTGTCATGAAACCAAACGAGAAATAGCGAATGGAGCAATAAAATGACCTGCCAACATGTCATCATGCAGAAATTGTACAAGGTATAATGCGATGAAAACAATTTAAAACGAGCTGGTGCCTTCTGAATCGAACCCATCACCCAACAAATTGAAGGTGTTTGGCTCGGAACTACAATGTAACCTGGACCACAACAGCGCTGCCCGGTAGCAACCTAATTTGTCGAACCATACTGTTTTATTGTGATGGTGGCCCCGCCAATGTTCGACAAACTTAATTTGACTACAAACATGCAGCCGTCATACACCAAGTGTAGACACATTCGAGAACCAAAGGCGCTCGTTTCCAACGGTTTCCATGTGCAGCAACCGCCGTGCCTCGCCAGCTGCTGGCGAAGAAGTTCCACCTTCCAACACCGAAAAAATTGTACAGTAAGAATCGGCATTCAAATATGATGCGTCGGTGCCAGCCCCCATCCAATTCAATACAGGTAATTCAACTAGAGTTTCAACTAGCACCTTGACCACCGGCAACAGTGGTGGTGCACTCCCACAAACAAATAGTTTGTGAAGTTCATCCAGGTTTTCAGTTCATGTACTTGTATGAGCGTCAGACTGTTGCTGGTAGCAAACACACACGCACGGCTAAATGCCGACCAGTGTCCAACAACAATCGGAAAGAACCTGGTTCGTCAATAACGGTTGTTAATGGACAATGTTGACATGTGTTGATGGTTCCTCAAGGCTAACACACTTAATGGAAACAAACGTCAGGTTTCCTTGTGTGAAAAAATGTCCCAATGGTAAATGAATTTCAACGACTGTTCGGACCAAATTGGATCAGTGTGCCATGCTTACGGTTTACCTTTTGTTTTGTGCACGTCAGAATTTGATTCCAACCCTCCGACAACTAAAAATAGACCCACTTTGATTGAAGTAATTGGCCATTTTTTGGACGGAATATTCGGCAGGAATCGGGCAAATATTTGGGCAAAATGTTGTGTCGTCAATTTTCTGACAAGGGAATTGATGATTTGGTTTGCCGGAACAAGGGTGCTTTGCTTTGCTTTGCTTTGCGCCCGCTCGAGTCAAAGTGTGAAACACTTTGGCCACGATTTTTTCAGGACACGGGGATGGACAAAATTTAGATGTTCGTGTACTCTTGCACGAACTTCTGTCCGGAAAATTGCCAAACATGATCTCCAGCTGCACGCTGCCAAGATGACCATTGAGGCAAAAATGTTTTCACGAATGAACTCAATCTGTCGTCCCAGTTTGCTGGTGGCCTGCCCCGACTTCGTCGCGGACAACTTTGAAAATTTTGTTCCCAGTGTGCGCGAAGTGGAACGAATTTCCCACATTTGAACACATACTTTTGAACAACCGTGTTCATTTGCGTTTGACGCTGACGTGTTTCGACGGCGTGATTTCTCCGACAATTTTGTTTCATTTGGCCACCACGGCTCTGCGTAAATCCGAAATTTCAAAAATGGATTCGTTGAGATGACGAATGCTTAGCCGCATAATTGGTTGGGTTAAGTTTGAAGGAGACACAAATTGAATGTCACATAATGTCACCATGCGCCGCATGTACACAAGACTTTTGCAAACCCAGCAAAAGACATTCCGAGACATTGGCGTGAAACATTGGCGTGAGACATTGATTATATTCGACTAAATTTCGCTTGGCCTCTCCTGTGGCCCGTGCATGCCATGGTTGGACCCACGCAATTTTTCAATGGGACCCGCAGCAAGCTTGGCAATTCAATTTGAGGTCAAACCGTGTCGTAAAAGATGTCGTCCACCGACAAAATGGGATGACTGCGTGTATGGGGCTGCAATCTTCGATTCGAACGGGCGGAAAACGGAAAAAACGGAAACCGTCCGAGTTTGCAAAAACGGTCGTCGAAGGCCAAATGTCAAATAAATTTTGTCCTTGTCACCCATGTTTCCCCGTCTGGCATCTTCCACCCTTGTTTGTGCCTGAACAATGGTTGCGGCAAAAATATTTATTGCCGTCCAACCTCTTCCGCACACATCCTGCCTTGCGGACAAGTGGCATTCACAACGTGTTGGGGCCATCCAAGTTGACGCGTTATTTCACGCAAATGCGAGCCATTTTTTCGCTTGCAAGGTCCAAACTTAAATTTTCAAACGGTATTCGCAGTGAGCGCCGCTGGATTTCAACAGCCAATGTCACACAGAATGCCAGAAAATAGGCCGGATAAAAATGCATGTATGTGTGCGAAATTGTTTTTTTTTGAAATGTGAATGCCAGTATGCCAGAAGATATGTCAGATAGAATCCTGATGTGCACGTATTTGTTTGTGCGTATATGTGGATGCTAGAAAGTATGCCCAAAAATGCCGGAAAATATGTCAAGTACAATGCCTGTGTGCGTATGTGTATGTGCATGTGTATGATTGTATGTGTATTTGTATATGTGTATGTGCATGTACATGTGCATGTATATGCGTATGTGTATGTGTGTGCGTATGCGTTTGTGTATGTGTATGCTGTATGCCTATGTGTATGTATATGTCGATGTGTATCTCGATGTGTATGTCTATGTGTATACGTTTGCCTATGTCTTTGTTAATGTGTATGTGTATGTGCACCTGTATGTGTATGCGTTTGTGTTTGTGTTTGTGCTTTTGTTTGTTTGTTTGTTTGTTTGTTTGTTTGTTTGTTTGTTTGTTTGTTTGTTTTTGTAAATGTAAATGTGTGTGCGTATGTGTGTGTTTATGTGTCTTTGTGTGTGGGTGTGCGCATGTATATGTAAATGTTCTTGTGTTTGTTGATGTCTAGGTGTATGCGCCTGTGTATGTATGTGTATGCCTATGTGTCTGTGTATGTATGTATGTATGTATGTATGTATGTATGCATGCATGCATGTATGAATGTTTTTTGTATGTATGTATGTATGTATGTATGTATGTATGTATGTATGTATGTATGTACGTATGTATGTGTGTGTGTATGTATGTATGTATGTATGTATGTATGTATGTATGTATGTATGTATGTATGTGTGTGTATGTATGTATGCGTGCATGTATGAATGTTTTTCTGTATGTATGTATGTATGTATGTATGTATGTATGTATGTGTGTGTATGTATGTATGCGTGCATGTATGAATGTTTTTCTGTATGTATGTATGTATGTATGTATGTATGTACGTATGTATGTGTAGACGAAGGATTGTTTGTATGAGTGAATGAATGAATGAATGAACGAACGAAGGAAGGAAGGAGTAAATGCATGAATGTTTGATGTATGTATGTATGTATGTATGTATGTATGTATGTATGTATGTATGTATGTATGTATGTATGTTGCATGTATGTACGTATGTATGTGTGTGCATGTGTGTGTATTTATGAATGTATGAATGTAAATGTGTATGTATGCATGCATGTATGCATGAATGCATGTATGCATGAAAACAAGTGAGTAAATTAGTAAGTAAGTAAGTAAGTAAGTAAGTAAGTAAGTAAGTAACTAAGTAAGTAAGTAAGTAAGTAAGTAAGTAAGTGAGTGAGTGAGTGAGTAAGTGAGTGTGTGTGTGAGTGAGTGGAGTGGGTAGATGAGTGAGTAAATGTGTGTATATGTATGTATGTATGTATGTATGTATGTATGCATGCATGCATGTGTGTGTGGGTGCATGTATGTGTGTGTATGTGAGTGTAAGGATGCACGCATGCATGTTTGCATGTTTGCATGAACTGCAAATTTCCTGGTTTGCATCCTTGAATTATTCCAACGTGAAATATTGGTCTCGCAGGACGATAGAGTTCTATTAAAAATTGGCACGATATGTCGCTGGTTCGCCTTCGGAACGGTGGGTGGTTGGAAATTTGCAGGGGGAACTCCCTGGTCGTGGATCTGCAGGCAGAAACTCGGTTTTTCGGACGGACAAAATTAATGCCGTAGCCATTTTGGCTCAAGACGCCATTTTGGCTCAAGTTTTGTCTCAAGTTTTTGTCTCAAGTTTTTGTCCCTGGTTCGGATTCATGGCTTCAATGACACCAGATCGTGTTTCGCAAAGGCGCCGCCTTGCCTCGCCACTTCATGAAATGGATGATGGCTTGGAAGAGCCTGTGCCTGTAACACCTGCAAGGTCAGAAGAGCTTGAGCCAATGCCTGGCACACACATGACTACATTGACTCTGGCGCAAATTGTCCGCAATGAAATTCAAAATGGATTGAGCCCCTTGCAGATGCAAATGGCAACTTTGACCAGTACTGTGAACACGCGGTTGAATGAACAAAACATGCGCATTGCCCGCCTTGAACATGCGATGGCGGCAGAGGCTCCGGAGTCAACCCCCCTCACGGATTTTGCTGACAAGATCGCGGAACTACAGGCCCAGATTGATGCCCTGAAGGTCACGCCTCGTACCAGTGAAGGAGATATGTCAAGGACCATGGTTGTTGGTGGTTTGCAAGGACTTGGGTCCCTTCAAGCTGCTACCAAGTGGTTGTATGAGAAATTAGAAGGTTTGAGTGGGCCAAGGCCAGTCGAAACGTACATGAAGTCTTCGGCGTTCAGTGGTGTGTTGTTTTCCAAATTTTCTTCCACCTATGACCGTGACATCGCCGTGGCAACAGTGAGGAGTGGCAAGCTCACACATGATCAGCAGAAAGTCTGGGCAACCCAGGACCTTCCCATCCCGACACGTGCACGGAAGATGTTCTTGTTGGGTCTGCGTTGGCAGGTTGGCGAATGGGGCTTTGACAAACGAGAAATTGAAATTGATGAGCATTTGGCAAGAGCAAAAGTTCCACCACCCCGCATTAGGGACACCTCCGTCCGATTCAAGTTTCACATGAGTCGCTCACTTTGTCCGTGCGGACGCGCAATGTGGTTCAGTCGACTCCACTCTTGCATGATATGAATTCAAATTTGCAAGCATTCGGCCACAATTTTCGCAATCATTGCCTTGACCTCCATATATTCACAAAAAATGCACGAATCGAGAACAAATTGCCCGAAACCCTTGGTGAATTGGAAGCCGGACCTTGGGATTTCATTCTTTTTTCTGAAACTCGTTCTGCCCTCGGCGAAGTCAGACTGGAAGGCGGACACATTTTGCATTCAACCTGTGAGCCAACGCATAGTGCAGGAGTTGCCATTCTGGTTCATGAACGCCATGTTCGCCAAGTGGTGAGGGTGAAGGAAATCTCAACACGACTTTTGTTTCTGGATCTTGGGATTAGGAAAAAGAAATGTGTACGCTTTGTTGCAGTGTACACGCCCCATGCCGGATATCCCCAGCAAGATTTGGACAAATTTTATGATGACTTGCATGCTTGTTTGGAAGAAGCCCGTCGCCACGGATATGAAATTGTCGTGGGAGGCGATTTCAATACCCAGCTAGATGTTGGAATGAGGGGGCGGATGTTGCAGGATTTGACTCATTCATTTGGATTGGTGGTGGCAAATTCGGATGAACGCCTTGTTGATATGGATGCTGCCTGGACATTTGAAAGCACTGCTGGTGTGCGACGACGAATTGATTTCATTTTGTGTAGTCAATCGATTCCTCTGAGTTTTGTTGGAGCGACGCCTTTCCTTGATTTAGGGTCTGACCACCGTGCCGTCGAGTGTTGTGTGAATTTGAGCCATGGGATTCTAAACCAAAAGAAGACTAAACGACAGAAGTTGTGGAGACCCCGCTGGGGAGACCAAACGCTCATACCTTTGTACCACACTCATTTGAATCATGCTTTGTCAGAACGTGTTCCGAACAACTTGGACGAGCTGGAGGCTGTTGTCAAGCATGCGTCCGGTCTTTGTCATTTGCAACAGCGGGAAGACGAAGTCGGTTTTACAAGGGAACCCTGGAAGTTGCCTGAATTTCAGGACTTGTTGCACCAACGTCGGAGTACAACATGTAGGCATGAAAGGGCCGATTTGTCCAAACAAATTCGTAAATTGCTGAGAAAGTATCTTCGTGACAAACGCAACAGAAGGACACAACGCATTCTGACAGAATTTGCATCTTTACATCGGCTGGCGGATTTGAATCGAGACCCGGTCCGCCGACATACGCCAATGCAAAACACACCTGAACCACAGGAATTTGCTACATATTTCGGTGCAATTTTTTCTTCTGACATTGGACGAGGCACCCCTGTTCTGAAAATGCTTGACGGCTTTGTGTCGAGGAGAGGTTTCCAGGACATTCCACGGTTTGACCTGCACGAGCTACAGTTTGTGCTGGGACACATGCGTTGCAATACCGCAGCTGATGCTGATGGATTGGTGCTTGAATTGTTTAAATTTGGCACGGTGGAATTGCAAACAAGTTTGGTGAACATATTTAATGGCATGCTGCGTGCGGGTTCTTTGGAAGCGAAATGGCAAAACACGTTGTTCACTTTGTTGCCGAAGACCGGGGACACTTCCAAACCAAATTCTTGGAGGCCGATTGCTGTATTGAAGGTGACGTACAAAATTTTTTCCAAAATGCTATATGTCAGACTCTGTGGCTGCTTGGATGCGCATCAAAGCATGGATCAAACAGGTTTCCGGACTGGAACGGGAATTGATGATGCTTTTCTTGTTCTTGAAACTTTGTGTGGCAAGTGTTTGGAGTGGAATGTGCCTTTGTGGCTTGCAAGCCTTGGTTTGACAAAGGCATTTGATCGTGTTGAGTACGATCCCCTTTTCCAAGCATTGCTGGAACAAGATGTTCCCAAACCGTATTGTGCACTTCTGTGGACCTTATATCAACAACAATCTGGCTGCCTTCACGAAGGAGAGAACTTTGCAATACAAAGAGGCGTGAAACAAGGAGACGTCATCAGCCCAATTTTGTTCAATGCTGTCTTGGAATCAACAATCCGGAAATGGAAATTGAAATTGCGCCAGCATGGTATCGACATTGGTGCGGATGAACGGCTGACAAATATCCGCTATGCTGATGATCTTTTGCTTTATGCCAAGTCACGTGGTGAGTTGGTCTACATGATTGAGGTCCTCATTGTGGAACTAGCACGTGTGGGTTGGACATTGAACCCGCAAAAACGAAAATCGTAACCACTGTTCACATGACCGATGTTTACCACATGGAGGTTGGCGGTTCTTCGGTTGAAGTGCTGCATGGCAGAAATGCGCACAAGTATTTGGGCCGGTTGGTACCGGGAGATCTGAAGAGGAGATCGGATACTGAACTTGCGCATCGTTTGCAAGTGGCCTGGGCCAAATTTCATAAACACAAACATGTGCTCACAAATCGGCATGTTTCCTTGAAATTGCGACTAAAATTTTTCGACACTGTGATTTCTCCGGCTTCATTGTTTGGTTTGGCTTCATTACCTCTGGTCGCCTCACAAATCCAAAGAATCAATATCGTCCAGCGCCGGATGCTTCGCGCAATTGTTGGATGGGTGACCTTGGAGGGCAACGACGGGAGAAGTCGCATGCGCAAAATGAATGACCGGTTGCAAGCAGCTTTGGAAATTTTTCCGGTTTGTGAATGGTCCGATTGTTTATTCAAACGTCAATTTCGGTTCGCTGCTCACGTGGCTACTTCCAACAGTTGGCCTGGATTTGCTGCGCTATGGGATCCTTCGGAAAATTGGTGTGCGAATTTCAATGCAATGCCTTCTCGCGCCCGCGGGCGTCCGCAACAAAGATGGGATGATATGTTGCGTAAATTTTCTGAACACGTTTTCGGTGAGTCTTTTTGGTTTCATCATGCTCGTCAGCTTGTGACCTGGCTTCCTATGGAAGGGCAATTTGTCCAATTTTGCCGTGAACAATTTTCGTTGTAGCTTGCAAGTTTGTCCCATGTCCTAAAACGACCGTAGTCATCTGACTCGGACGGGCGAAAGAAAGAAAAGCCGCTGGAAGGGTTTGGGACACTGGATGAATATTGGCGGCGACGATCAATTCTGGAGGGACAACGTTGTCGAGTTCTTGGCTTTTTGTGAACGTTGATTTTAAGTTGCGCAGTTGTATGTTTTCTTTTCACTTGCCTGTGCCCTCAAAAGGCTGCCTTTTCGGCACACAAGCCTCGACTTCGACTTCGACCTCATTAATGTTATCATAATTGTGCACATACCGATTGGTTATTCCACCTCAAATTTTCAAAACTAGTGAACAACATTTGCCCTGTGGCTGGTGCTCTCACATTCCCTGGGGTTCCTTTCAAAAATTCAACAAAATTTATTGCAAACGTATTATTTTATTCCTTTCATTTCCAAAACGAAAGGTTTATTCAACCCTTTCGTTTCCTATCTTGCTGTGCCCATGTCGGTTTGAGGAAAAAACAAATTGTTGATGCCACATTTGTTTGCCAACTTGTGTTTTCAAGTCCCGCAAAAACCATCCATCAACAAAAACATTGATAGTGACGTACTATGCATTGGTTGCTTGATTGTCACCTGCCACCAGTTTGTCCGCCGAGCAACCTACCTTTTTCTTTTCCGCAAACAATGTCTGAAAAGTGAACACAGGCGATTTTTGTTTATCTGCATTTGCTTTGACATGTTGTTGCCCTACTCGGAACCCAACTAGGGTATTCCATGGTTTCGCCCGCACGGGCTGCAGAGGCCTCCGCGTCATATATTCTCGCCAGTTGCCCATCTTTTTTGCCCTGACAAACATACTGTGCTCGCCACACTTCAACTTTGCCTACGCGTGCTTTTCCGCATGGAACTCCGCACATCAACTCCCCTCAAGAGTCACCTCGTGATTTGGGAAATCAGTATGGTTTTCGTGGGGTTTGGTCACGCCAACTTTTTCCATCAACATGGGGGAAGGAACACGGACATGTCCAAACGTATTCAAAAGCAGAAATTTCTGATATAAATTCCTGATGGAACCACAGCTATCTCTTACGTTTGTAAACTCGCTGAACATGTTACTCCTGGCGACAAATGCAAGTTCAATCTTGTGTAGGCATGCGCCCAACACGAGCAACGCTGTTTTTTATCGGTTTTTTTCATGATTTCCTTCTTCTTCCCCGACCCCCTCCTCCAGGTGGCAGCAGGCTTGCACAAAACTTTGTTTTCAAAACACATTCACTAACCAAGATTGGGAAGTAGGATCGCGGGAGTAAACGAGATCCGAAACTACCCTGATAAGAGCCAAGGCCTGGAAAAAAAACAGCGGAGTAAAAGGAAAAAATGAACTTACCTGTCTGCAGGTTGCTGCTTCTTGAAGTCTTGGTAATGAATGGCCCGTGCAAGCAAAGGAATAACGTGGCGACAGACAATCTGCAATTGTTTCCCTTTGTGTGACACACCTTGTCTACAACAAAGTCTGCGACCAGCCGGCCCATTGTGTCACAGGCAAGACACCCAACAGCTGCCCTGCTCTTCGTCACATGGGGGAGTTTCATGGCATCAAGGCAAATACATGCCATGGGTTTGTTGGCCGCCCTTGCTGTCTAAACCCTGTCAAAATTAATAGCTTACACAACTTGGAATAACAACACGCCCTCCCAAGCTCAACAACACCAGGGATGATGAACCATCAAGAATGTCCACTACCTTCGCGGATAACAATATATCCGTTTGAGAAACCCATCCAGCCATCATTCAATAGCAGGCCTTGCCGCAAGGCAACGCATCGAAACGAAACATGTTTCATCATAGATCATGCCCAACCAGCCTATGCAACATCAACATCATCAATTAAAACCATGGTGCAACCCATTGAATTCACACTTGTATCAACCAAAACATGTATTAAACAAACTTCCCCCGCAACTAAGCGCAAGTTGACGCGACTTCCCTGTTACTATCTCCGCACTGGCAGTACGCATTGGTGGCGAGGAGCGGCAAGTGACCATGTCACGTATGCATGCCCTAATTTCAGCAGCCTTGACTTGCCCGCGGGTTGACGACGGGATGAAACAACTGGCAAGAAGACAAGGATTGCCAAACAAAATGGGTGGCCTGGAAGTGTCCCATGCTGGCGCCCTCAAGACAATTTGGGCAACAAATTTTACAGTCCAAAAGAAAAGTGGGGCGATAGCCGATTTAAAAGTGGCATGACAAGTTGACACGGTCTTGCAAACCAGAAATCCCTCAATACAATTTATGAGTGGAAACTGCGACGTGTCCTGAGTGTCCTTGTGTAGCTGATTTTTCTGCAATTTTTATGTCGACGGTTGAACCGCCGACTCATGTCCCATGTCCTTCAAGGAGAGCAGTTTCAAATTCGAACGGGTGCAAAGCAAAAGATATCGTTTCACAGGCCCCGGAGCTATTTCCTGATCAACATCCAGCCAAACAAAAGTGCTAAGTGCGGAAAATTTTGATTTTTTTTTGCCGCTTGGTGGTCAATATGGGCTCGATTCCGGGCTACATTGGTGTCGCCATGAAGGTCTAGTATGATTTTAATTGATTAATGCACATGTTGTTTCACATCCACTGAGTCCAGCGGTGTGGGCGGATACCCCATGCGAAGCGGGCTGAATACGTGCAAAATATGTGTGTCATTATGTCATTGTGCGTCCAATTATGCTAACGCAACACCCAAGCATGGACGAAACCATGCCAGACTGCACAATGAAAAACTAGCATTGACAAACTGAATCTGACCAATGGAGACGACGTGGCCCTGAGGAACCAATGTTGGCATTTGTATTCCACGTTTGGATCACGAAGTTGTTGCTGCCAGAAATGTTTGTAGTAGTGCGTACCAATCCACGTCCTTCAATTGTTTTCGACTACCCGGGTGGAAGAAACAAACAAAAAAAATATTTTTGCAAACAAACATGTGGACATCACACTGCGTGGAAAATTATTTGGGGTATTTTTTTTCCCAAATCTTGTTTGGTTTGGGAAATTTACTGCTGACGAAACCTCCACCATTGAAACTTGACAGCATGCAACAAAGCATGTTTTGATCCATGTTGGCTTAAACTCTGATGAAACGTGGGAACAAAGCATGGCCAAATAGAAACGTTGAGTGATTAGCTTCATCTACTGGACGAAAACATGACCTGGCACATGGCTACCCAACATTTTCTGGACTTCAAAAGCCGGACAATGGCAACCATTGCAGTTGTGGGACCTCCATTTTGCAATTTGTCCTAGAGGAAACCAGGGCGCCCATTGAAAAAATGAGATGACTGACTCCAGGGACCTTTACGGACACAGATTCAGACGTCAAACTGGCAATTTCATCGGAACAAATCAGTTGAATAATTGGTGAAGCGTGGACATTTTCATCCCTGATTATGACATCGTCCCTCATGTCTGAAAAGGACCGTCTATAGTTAAGGTGCTGTTTCACTTTGGTTTGAACAGGCACAAAGCAAAGCAGAACGTGTTCTTGGAACATGGCCCCGGAGCGTGTAAGCTGACAGTACGCGATTAATTACTCAATGTTTAGAAAATGTTTTGGTGCATTTATGGTGCGGACAGTTGTGATTGGAACGTATTGGAATTACGTTGTGATACAACTGAACATGGTTTGTTGACGGTGACGGTTTTTTTGATACCACCCGCCGGTCATATGGAACATTTTATTCGCACAATGTTTCTTTCACAGTTTCTTTAATTTATTGACTTGCTTCATGGGGATGAATATGTTTGTCTGTTGTCGTGTTGTTGTTCGCGTCCGCGCTTCGTGTTCCTTGTTCAATTCTGAAAAAAATGCAAAACGGCGCCTTCCCGTACCTGTCCATCCGTGTATGAAACGCACAATTTTCATAGATTGGGGTCATTTGGGCTCTGTGCTTGCGCGGTTTCGATGGTGAGTGGCTGTTCAGGAATGTGGTTTTGATGCTTAGATGTCATGCCTCCGGTTTGTCGTGTGATTGTGCGTTGTGAAGTTGGCTGATCAAAAATGATCTCTATATCGTCTTATTTGGCCTTTGCTGGCGTCTGCATCGCAGATGTCGATTTTACATTTTTGTTGCTTGCGTCTTTCGTTTGGTAGCACCCGAAACAGCTGTTGGGCCTTGGAGCATGTATGTATGTCTCCGGTTTCTGCTTGGGGTACTCTATTTTGGGGTCGTGTGTCGGCTATTTGGTGGCATCTCCTTGTAATTGCGTGATTTTTTGAAATGACCAATGGCATCCAATTGTCATTCACTGTTTGCAGGTAGAGTTTGGACAATGTTTTGTTGATTTTTGCACTGGCCTGGGGCTGTAGGGAACTTTGTTTCTGATGGTTTGTGGTTGAGTGTTTACTGGCAGTATCCCATTGGAAATGTACGTCAATTGGTCATGTCCATTCACTTTTGGGAACGAATTGCGGGCACGTTTCACGATGGCTTTGCTTGCTGGCGGTTGCTCCTTCTATGGTATTCGTGTACAAATCAAAGGGCGAACGCAGCCCAGCGTTGAACGCCACACTTGTCCGCAGAAGACAAAACGAGAAAAATGGTTGGTGGTTTCAACCCCTAACGAAATAAACCAACCAACCATTTGTTAATACAAGGGAAAATAACACATGTTTAAAACCACCAACCAGAAAATGCTTGAACTGTTGAACATATTGAACATCTACCTGTTGAACACATTGAACACAAACTACAAACTCAAACAACTGCAAAGTAAATGTACAAAACCTGCACATGTTTAAAAAAGACAATCTGCAAACTCCAACAAAGAACTATATGCAGAACACATTCCTCCACCAGACCTTTCAGAAAGAGAACACGAAGTGAACCATGCAAGAAACGCAGAAAGCAACTAGAACACACAAACCCTCAAGTGGGCTCCATTTGCAACATCCAATGGCGACCCTTCTGCGAACCGATTACCACGTGTCCATTTACACTGTCGGATCCGCGTCAAACTCCAGCAGCAAAGGCTGCCGAACACCCACAAACCAGCGTGCAAAAGATGGCCGAATTCATTGTCTTGGCGGTGTCTAAGGTGTTTTAAGTTTGCATAGTAAACACTCCACGCGCGAACCCATTCTGGCGTTTCACTGTAGCAGCTATCACCCACAAACACGTATGGGCACGTGTTAATCATAAGTCTCTGAAAGATTGTATTTTGAAAAGGAGTTGATACAACCGACCACCCACCCGAAACCACTGAAATCACCTTGTCTGTGAATTTAAAGATCATGCCAAGAGGAGCAGCAAGATGTCATAAATCACCGATATACATCGCTGTATGACCAACCAAAATCTTGCAGCCCATAAGCACAATGTTTCGCAGAGAGGGAGAACCCACGGGTGTGGCAGGAAGCGAACGCCAAAGGCGCCACCGAAGGTTGGAAGGAAAGAAAGAAGCAGTAAAACAACATTGCTATGTATATCGTGGCGTTGCAATTACAGTTGGCTGACATACAAATTATGAACTCTGCCCTCTGGTCCCCACCAAACCAAAACAGGAAAACAACCCCTCAGCAAAACTACCCAAAAATACAATATGTGCAAATGCGTCTTGCCAATCGAGTGTCCTTCTCTTTTGCCGTCGCAGCAATGCTCTTTAGAACGAAGAGTTGTACTACTTCCATTGCCTTGTCGCCTCCGTCGTGTCGCTATCCCCGCATTCCCTGATATTTGTGCAGCGTGATGTGCTCATTTTTCGCTTGTCGTCTTTCGACCAATTCTGTGGGCAAAAAATGACAAAAACATACAATTCTCACTTAGAACTTCTCATTTGTTTGTGTCCACGTGGAAAACACAACATAAAACTGCTCATGTTTTCCTCGACGTGAAGTTGCCACTGGCAGCGTGTCCGCGAAGCTCTCGATGTCCATGCCTTGCTGTTTCCCTTGTCGTGGTCTTCGTTGCCGCCGTCGTAGCAGCTAGGTTCATTCGAAGGGTCATTAAAGCACAAAGTAGTGAGCTTACCACGAAACCAATGATTTGCAAGCCATGGTTGTTGTTGGTTGTCTTTGTGATAGCCTTATTGTTGATGTTTCTCTTGCTGTTCTGTTTGGTCGCTGTTGTTCAATCTGCTTTCTGTACCGTTGTTGTCGGGTAGTGTCCGGTAGTGTCATCGTTGTTCTTGCACTGCTTCTGGCATTGGTTGTGAACACGATTTGTTTTACAAGAGGTTGCTTGATCCTTGGGTTAGGTTTGTGTTGGTGATAGCCGCACCCGGTACTGCGAGTCGTCTCTTGTCGCGGAAGTACAAACCCTCCGTGGGATTTCGCCAACTTTGAACGACACGGTGTCTGAACCAATGCGCACTTCGTTCAAGGCGCTCTGTTCACTGCCACTCTGACAAGCTACACATTTGTAACTCCAGGATGTCCACCAACATCCAAGGAGTCAAGAAGCGCAACGTGGGGGTGTTCGACACATTTGCCGTCGCATGCGAAGGAAATTCGATCGAGTCGTGATTAAGTGTGTTGCCGGCCGGCTGCCGTTGCAATCTCGGCACACGTTCAAAATTTGTCACGAATGTTGAGACAAAACACACCTGATGAGATGTAACATGATGTAACCAATGCAAAGTAAGCACTTGCGGAATGAATTGTTTTATGCTAAACGGGTAACACAAGAGGCATTGCTAGCCAATCGAGCGGAACAAAACACATGACAGTTATCCTATCCATTCTATTCCAACTGATTAACAAAGATGTTTACTAGAGAATAAGCAAAATTACTCAGGGTTTGCTGATCCTCTTTTAACATTCCTTGTTCAGTGATGCAGCATCTCCCATTCGCTGCCCAGCCCTGGCCTGCTCTGCTGCGGCAGACTTTGCTTCGCTTTCAGCCTTGCACATGTTTACCAAAATGATCAATGATGTAATTTGGGAACAACATGAAGAACATCATAGTATCCAAGGAAAAGGGGGTAATTCGCCAATGACTATGTCATAGATGTTAGGTCATGGCTCATGATTGTTGGGACTGGCTGCAAAGGGCTTCTGATGATCATACACCCAATGAGTACTATTGTAACATGTGTAGCTCCGAAAAATGGTGGGCAAATTGGGTAATCATCCCAACTGCAGAAATGACATCATTGAAACTCAAACAAGGGAGCTGAATTGGAGAACAATCAATCCCAGCACAGAAAGAGTCAAGGCCCACAAGCAATGGAAATAAATCTATCGACATTATATGAATACACAAGTGGTGTGCACATATTAAATATATACAATATACTTTCATTTGTCTATGAATATGTGATACGTAAGCGCAAATAATTTGTATACATGTTCTATTTTTGAAATATAAAATTAACATATTCATACTATATGGGTGTTTCCCAAAATGCGGGACCCCCACAATGGTTGGTTTACTACCAATAATTGATTGAAATTGGATGATTTGGAGGACCCCTATTTTGAGAAACCTCCATATATGCTATATGGTGGTTTCTTTAAATAGGGGACCCCCCAAATCATGCAATATCAACCCTTTACAGTGATAAACTATCCATTTTTTGTGGTGCCCTATGTTGAGAAACCTCCATATAAATCCATGGGTCAAAACTATTGTTTTCCCGATTATAGTTGCTTAATATTGGTGGTTAATATTGACCCATACCTATATGGCTATGGGTCAAAACCCTGTACCCCTGGTTCCCCCTTTCCCTTATTATTGCTGGTAAATCCTCCATTAGTTGGTTGGTTAATATTGACCCATACCGCACACATGCTCGGTCCCGAGCCCTCAGTGCGTCGCGTCGCTGCTCGCCCTCAATTTCTCCCGGTCCACGATGTTTGGTGCGTCGCGTCGCGTATCGCTCAGAAGTTTCGAGCCACGTTTCCTTGCTGCAGTCTGTTGATCAGTGTTTTCTAAGCCATGGTTGAAATGAATCTGTGCCAATCAAAATGGCTTATAGTCCACCATGAGCACCATCTGAGGAACAATGCCTGGCCATACTTTTGCTTGTGAGTGCACTGTGTGAGTCCACGGCCAACAAATCCAATACGCTCAGCCGAAAAGGTCGAACTCCATGTCGTCCTGCAACCGCGAACTGGAGGGGATGGTGAGCTGGTTAGATGGTTGGTTAGATGGCTGGTAAATGGTTGCTTAGTGGCCGAAATGGTTGGTTGGTGGTTGATGAAGGGTTGGTTCGTGGCTGCCAAGTTTTGGGTCAACATCGAACCATGGCAGTGCAATGATACAGAATTACAAACAGCACCAAGGCGAAGAAGATAGACTAAAAACATATCTGCGGACACCTCTGGCTTGATAGCTCCCTTCTAACCACCAGCCACAAATAATGGTCAGCAAACGCCAGCAGTGTCTTGCAATGGTAAACAGTGTTTTTATCATGGCTTACCAACCCCTTCACTCTGACATGAAATGATTTCCCTGAACAGGGGATCCCAATTGAAGAGGTTTAGCACGTCCCTAATTCATGTGTGAGAGGACAATGACCAACAAGAACGCATGCAAAAGCAATCAGGATATGCACGTATCAGAATGCCAGCCAGTCATTTCGGATTCCTTGTGTCATCAAGAATGCTCATTCAAAAAAAGCACATGACCCTATCACCCTATAATTGTAGAAGTCATCCCATCAGAATTGTGGTCAATCATGTTGTTTTTGTTTATGCAAGTTTGCGCATTCCAAAGAAATACCAGACAGTGTCATCAGCCTTTGACGTCCGTCAACCCCTGGTTTTCACTGCTCACAACAATGTCAAGGCATGAGGCCTTCCACGTTTTCCGTTTTCCAGATCAGCAAGGCATGGGTCGTTCGGATTGTCCACACAAGTGGGTACCCCAAACAGTGACAAATCCTTTCTATGCTTAATTATAATCACTATAGTTTTTGAATGCTAATGATGAATGATACTTACTATAGTCGTAGTTGATGATTAACTAATGATAGTTCCCAACAGTCTTTATATGTCTTACCCATCATTCAGAGCCGTTCCCTTCACTACGACTGGGCAACAACGGCAGGCACGGATTGTTCGCTCCTCTTCCTCTTCCTCCTCGACCTGGCGACGTGGTTCTCAATGGGTCACCAACTTAGATCTGAGTGCTAACCATTAGGGTATATGGTGGTTTCTCAAAATTGGGGTAATTACCCCAAAATGGTTGGTTTATTATTATTAAACGGGGTTCCCTATTTTGAGAAACATCCATATGATGTAAACTCTTACTTGATCTTTCCTCTTCTCTTATCAATCTTAGTTCAAATAGGCTTAGGTAGATAAGCTTCTGAACTTATCTTATCTCAATCTCAGTTCAGAATGCTTACAAGCTAACCATGAAGGTCCATCTTCATTGCTAGTCAGCATGATTAAGCTTGATGTCCTGAGATCATGTTCTTCGTGGTAGTTTATACGCTTCAGAATGTTTATGATGTGTGTCTGATGGTTCGTCTTGATCAGCCGATCTGCCAAAGTAACTGAGTTGTAGGATTAACTGTGCCATTTTGGAGGAAGCTACTCCTGGGGGACCAATATCAGCTGTTTTATAACTTGTTGCCATATTGCTTTGAGTTGCCTTCGAACAAGTCTAATTTTGGGAAACCAGGATTGGAATCTAGCTATCCGTTTTGAGTTGACTTCGATATGATGTTTCTTTTCAGAGATGGGGATTGCAAGTAGACTTCAATTAGCTTAGGAGATTAGTATTGAAACATATCGTCATGCTAAACTGACTTTGATGAAGCTCTTCGCCGCTGATATTTTGACTTTGCTTCACCCACTTGCCTTTTTTGTCGGCACATGTTGGCACTGGGGTTGAAGAATGTGCTTGTAAGTTCTTGTGTATAGTAAATGATAGGAAGCAGGTAGGTAGCAGGTGGGTGGTTGTAGGATGAACAACAAGGAACCCACGGACCGAGTTGCCCATGGAAGGCTTCTGAAAAAACATCTCTCAGCACCGTGCGCAGCTTTGGACTATCTCGGTACTCACCGGCGACTACGTCCATGATTTCAGCAGTAAAACATGAAATAAACCAATTGCAGTACCTTGACCACCAAGGACAAATTCGGTTCATCGACTCTGTCAAGACCTGGTCCAAAAGAATCAATTCATTGCTTAGTCTGGTCTTCAATCCATCAGTGCAATTGCCTACAAAATCTTCAGTTCTACAATCCCTTTCCGACACGAGCAGTTGCAGCTTTGCAACGTTGATCGATAGAATTGGGGATGAACAAAAACAACCCATGATATTGCCACGGGCTGGTCTTTTAAGATGGGGTACCCCCAGTTCATCCACTATTAAACATTTTACGACTAGTAAGGAATAGTAAACCATCCCCATTGTGGGATATTATCCCCTTGTCAATAACCAGCGCTAACCATTGATAAACCATCCATTTGTGGTGCTCCCAAGTCTAAGGACCCCCCCCATGTGACCAAGTTAAAACTCACCCAGCAATGAGTTGACAGAACGTGAATGGCAGGTGTGGAGTGGACCAGCCTGGCTATGGTCATACCCCTGTACTCGACGCATGGTATGTTTACCTACAAAACTGGGTACTGTTCTAGGCTGTATAATGTAGGCGAATATATCATACATGGAGCATCTGGGTACTGACATGACGAGTCATTCTGCATTTTGCGGATGTCGGCTAGATCCCACTGATATTGGATTATCCAAGCCTATGTGGACACTGATCACAAAATAATCAGTCTCAATCATGGATACAATGTGGAATTTCACATTATTGTCCTTAACCAAAAACAAGCATTCTTCACTAGTATCAGCCAGTACCGATGTTTTGCCAGAACGAAACATCAAGAAATTTGCTCATCATGGCCAATGCAAAGGCTAGTGATTGGTACTGATAATCACTTCTGATCTATGATGTTCCTTCTCAGCAAATATTAGCAAAATATTCAGCTTAAAATATGCTAATCTTCTGCTAAATCACAATCTTCTAATCTATGCTATGCTAATCTGCTAATCTCATGCTCATTTTCCATCAAACTGTGCTAATCTTAAGCCAATCTTCCGCAAAATCCCCGGCGATGGCGGCTGCTGTGGCCTTCTTCTTCTCCTCGATCGCACCCGCAGCGGCTCCATCGCCGCC
>VSDK01016202.1:23089-33328 GCA_009767595.1 Symbiodinium kawagutii
CGCCGCCGCCAGCAGCAGCACCGCCGCCACCGCCACCGCCACCACCGCCAGCACCGCTGCCCAACTTGATGAGGGTCTCCATGCCAACCTGGAGACGGAGGAGGCCCTGGGTCTGGGGGAATAATTGGATGAATCATTTCTGAATCACTACTGGTAGCTAAACATACACCTTAGCAGTTCGTTCAGCTTTTTTGGTACTGTATACAAATCAGAGCTCAACGTCAATCGATTCTTCTCCCCTTTGAAAAACATGTTGGATGCTGGTTGCCTGCATTAAAGATTCCGGCTAGTTGATGTGCTTGAAACTGAGGAAGCAGGTTGGACTTTTGGAATCCACATTCAAGGGTATCCAAAGGTGGTAAACACAGTGGTTGATGTATAAACTCCGCCATTTGCTATCTGGAACCACCCGGTTTTGATCCTGCGGCCTCATCATCTTTGCAAAATTCAAAATCAACTGCTCTGCAAGACCCATCGGGAAAAAACAGAACACGCCGCTTTTGCCCATGGTTGGCCATTTAAGAGACGGGATATTGGGAATTGATGGGAAATGTCTTCTATTGTCATGTCGAATTACCACAACAGCCAACTGGTGCATCTCTGGCATGTTTGCCTACCACGAAGGGTCTTTGCCGGCGGGGTAGATCCACTCACCTGGAAGCTCATGACTTACCATCTAATACTTCACCATACTTCAACGTCGTGGAATTTCCAGTACTGTTGGAGCATACATGATAATGGTAGCGGTGGATCCGTCCGAGCTGCGTTGGAAATCATCTTGGTCATGAGCAATGGCCAATACGCCTCCACGTTGCATCCTGCGGCCTCAGGAAGGCTCGGCCAGGACGGATTTTGGGTCTGGCTGATCCTAGCCACCAAATGACGCCCAGTTCATCATAGAAATCTCTAAATGACTATAATTATGATTATAAATGGGAAAAACAAGAATCAAGATTTTTGAGTTGTGCCAGGAAACGGCTCTTGTAAATGTATACATCTTATTATATCCAATAATCAGAATCAAAGTCCTGGAAAACAGGTGAGGCAAAAAATGGTACTCAATCACTGATACAGTGAAATCATACCAACCAGGTGGCTGTTTTAAGTTTGTCAGATTCGTGGGTGAACCCCAAAGATACTCGCTTCCTGCGAGGTAGGGTTCTGCTCCAGTCCGAGGTCCAAAGCTTGTCCTCTCAGGTGTAACTATGATTGATATCGCTGGCTTCGCTCGTTATATTGAGCAGAACAAGAGAACAAACCTCCAAATTTGGTGCAAAAAGAAAATACTGTTGGATATTCCACCAAAACTGATTGTCAAAACCACAGAACACTTCATTTCTGCAGCGTGTTGGATTTCCAACTAGACCAGTTATTATGCTTGGATTGTTTCACGCATGTGGCAAGACTCGGAACAATCACGAGAATAGTCTGGTTCACGGGATGTTCATCTCAGCGTCTCTGGGTTGAGTTAGTCATGTATGGACCCACTCCAATTCAGAACCAACAATGTCCAAAAGATAGACTGCACATGACTTTATCTAAAATATTCCAAAATGCTTGGTGCATTCAACACACATCAACACCATATAGGCTGCATGCTACTTTTGTGCCATCGCTGGTTGATAGTCAACAAGCCAGTCAGTTAGTGGTGCCACAATTCCATCAATCTTAAGCGGTCATTTTGGTCGTCCAATTATGTTTAATCAACAACTCTCTGAAATAAGCCTAAAATGACAAGATGACCTCATCATACCTCATCTCATCATCAACATTATCAGTTGCTTCAGGATTGCTTGGGGCCTATCCGACCATTCATGGCTCGATGATCATCCGCTTGAAATCAGATGGTAAGCATGGCTCCGAGCACAGCTCAGCTACAGCGGGTGGCCCATCCCAATGCCTTGATGAGGTTGGTCATGTTTTGCGGAGTGATCTCCTTGGAATCTGCACTTGCACACACCACCAACGTGACCATGTTCAGGGTCCACGTGCAATGGGAAACGACAATCTACGTAGATACGGACGAGTATAGATCACATGCATGAGCTTCATGATCATAATAAGGGCTGATCATTATGCTCTATTCCATCTTTGTGGTTAGTACATGTTGGTACGAGTACCTGCAGTCCTAGGAATGATAGTTTTTGTGGTAGCTCGGTTTACATCAATTTTTGAACAGGCCAATGTCTTACAGTATTTGATACTTGGCGCACCACACTGCAGTAGATTCTTACCTTCATTGCATATCGTGAAACGTGAAAACTAACTTGATGAGGTTGACAAAGGGAGTAACCAAAGCAAATCGCAGCAACTGAGAGGACATCATTAATGGATGGTATAGCCCTGTGTAAGGATGAAGGAGGTTAGCCAATTTTCCTTCTAAACAGACATGCTGGGTATGGGAACCAAAGGAATTGGAAGGCAATTGTCCTTCACAAGAAGAACATTACAAGGCAAACTTTGTTGAAGGGCACTGGCCTTCGGCATGACTTTGGTTGCCAGGCGTTCCCTTCAGTTTCATCTCTTGAGATCGTTCCTCTTTCGCTGAGGTTCATCACCATCATGAACCATCAGAAACCATCATGAACCATCAACATCCATCAACCCCTATGAGCCATCCTTCCATCCTTACCATTCGGAACCGAGGTTGGGGGTAACTCGCTGTCTCCCTGGATTTCGCTTCCCAGTTTCGGCCCCATCGTCATGCAAGATCAAGGCAGCATAAGTGCACAAGAGCTCGTCCTGTGAGCCACGGCGGCGGACCCCCAGGGCTGAACCCCTAGGCCTGACCCCCAGGGTCCACAAGAGGCAAGAATTGGGAATGGTTGTTCAGGTGACCACATTTTGGTGGGCCCAATCCTGTATTCAGGTGACAATTCTTGTCATCTTCCGAGTCGTCAAAACCACATTTTGGTGATGGATCGTCGGGTGGCACTGCTTGATTTCCTGGAAATCAGCAGTCAACCCCTCTTGCATGAAAATCCAACATGCCCATTCCACAGCAAAACTTGAACACAATTGGAATCGTGTCCGCCACTCTGCGTGTCACATGTAGCTCATGACTAACCAACTACTTAACCAACAAAGATGATTACGAAGTAAACAACCATCTTGACCAACCAAACCTTAACTTAACTCTTCAAACAACCAATCCATAGCAACCATCTGCAATAGCTCACCCAGATCGCTGGCTGCCTGTTGCTCTTTGGAGAGATCTGCCACTGGGACGCTCGCCATGATCTGCCACTGGGACGCCACGCCGGACACGGTGAGATGAACCGCTGTGAGCCGCGGACGGCGCACGATCACTGGGGGTGGCACTGGATACCCTGCTGCGCTACACCGGTGGAACTTGGATTTTTCTGCCAGTGGGACTCCCAAATGAAGCAAGTCGAAGCAAATCGTTGATCTCCACAGCCTGTTCATTGCAAAAGAACTTGGACATTCCCGCTTCGGAACTGGCTACGAACAATGGTGCCAAGGATTCTTGCCAGTGCACAAGGTTAATTACCACCGTCAAATGAGTATGTGCCAAAATACTGGCATGCCCAAAACACATGGTTTTCGACTCACAATTATCATGGTTTCCCAATTTTGGCAGATACCCAAGTGCACATCCGAGCCCGTTTGAATCTATCTGATTGTGTCAATCCTTTTCGCGCCTTGGCACGTCTTTGTGTTTCCTTCAGCGATGACCTTGGCACCACTCTGGTCCCAAACATGACAGGACCGCTTCTGTGTCACAAATAGATGAGGAACAACAGACGTTCACAGAACAAACAACGCTTCGATGCAATTCTGCTTGGCGGTTGAACCACCCCAAAGAAAAATATGCTTGTCAACCAACCATTTGTAAACTACTAGAACAAGAATGTCAATCAAACCAAGCCGTCAGGATTTATAGGCATTCAATTCTCAGAATGTTCCTATGGAATGCCCACCCATTGCCACAAGGAAACACCTCACCTGGGACCTGGGGATGGACACCAAGGTGACTGCTAAGTCCAGCCTTACCAAGCAAGGAGTGAAAACGACTGCACGATTGTGCGTTGCAACTCGACCATTGGTACAATGGTTAGGGGACCACATATGTCCCAAACACATCCCAAACTGAACCCGCGCTGAGCATGGACGGTTGATGACGATGACCTTTCCCCATGACCAGTTCCTGCAGTCCATTGCAGCCCCCAAAAAAAGAGGAGAAAGGTTGGTTGCCCACTTCCTGCACTCAAGTGATTTCCAAGCATAGGCTGCGACCCTTTCCAAGCAAGGTTGGTTGGCTGGTTCCAATCAAATGTGCTTATGTCCCAAGTGATTTCCAAGCATGGCATAGGCTTTGAGCTTGGACCCTCACAAATCAGTTGAATTCCCAGTTCAATGCTTGCAATTCTTTCTCAGCTACTGAGGTGAATAACAAACAAATTAACATCTCTGAACGGCTACAGAATCCAGCATGATCAACCATTAACATCCACCAGTACCAACCATTAACTACACATCTCTATGTATAAGTATATCTACCCTTCTAAGACCATATGGGTCTGTTTCTCAAAATTGGAGACCCTCCAGAGCCTCCAGAGCCTCAACCGTCACCCACCATTTCTGGGGTTCCAGGGTGGCGCCTTCCAACGAGTTGCTGAAGCCGTTTGCCTTCGGCACGCCACTTCTCTCGCTCCTTGCCATGTTGCGACCTGCACGGGCGATGCTGTGGTCGTGGACATCCGGTTGCCACCAGGGGAACGCCATCCGGGCCATGACTTACTGCTTGGCCGCGTGGGCCTAGTGAATCCTATAACCTCCAGCTTCATCAGCTTTCAACTGTCAGAATCACAATCATCCTGGCCATGACAATTAGTTCTGCATGACTCACCTGTCAGCCATTGCTAGCTGCTGGAGGATTCGCAGCTCGCAACAGTGGCCCTGATTCGCCCTGATCAACGCCCAAGGATGAGTCACCTTGAATGGCCACCGTGATCAAGCATGATGAACCGCATATAGTTGACTACCACTATTATCACCCACAACGAGCACTAACCATGACACGCTATGATTAATCGTCTCTATTAACCTCTGCCTATCTCTGCCTCTAACAATAACCATGATAAACGAGCATTGTCAACCGTGTCTGACCATGATCAACCATCATTACTAACCATCATGAACAATGAATAACCACCAGTACAAAGGACCAAGGATCATTCCCTTTGCATGATTGACCAGCATTACTCACAATCATTAACAATTATTAACCATTTTACACAAACAGGAGCAATGATCAAGCGTGATAATTCAAAACTACTTAAAAGTCAGAAGTCATGACTGTTAGCCATCAACAATGCTTACTGACAGTGGTCGACCATGACTAAGCACAATGGTTAACACTGTGCATCATAGTCAACCATGACGAATCATCGCAGTTGACCATCATTGAGCAGGATTAATCACCGCATCACCGGAATGGACCGTTCCTGCATAACAATGATTCACCTTGACTAAGCATCATGATTGCATATAACAATACCACAAAGAAAAAGTACAATCACAAATTCAATAATAATGAGAAGAATACAACGCATTAGCATTAACAACAATAAGAACAATAGTGATGATAATAATACTACATGTCTTTTTTATAAGCACTGAGGACAACTGATCACCATGACTAAGCATCACAATCGAACTTTCTTAACCACCTCTACTTACTCTTATCAACCATGATTAAGCATAAAAGCCCATCAGTATCAACAATACCATGATTAACCACTATCAACCATGAGTGACCACCATTATCAACCATCCTTAACAATGTTTAGTCACCACTACCAACCATCATTGGCCATGTCTAACCACCCGCCGTCACCATGTTTCACCAGCAGCACCAATGCCCAGCCATCGCATTTCACGGGTCCGTAGCCTCAGATCAATAATTTCTTGTCCTCGCGGTCCGACACGTGGTCCGAAGCCCGTGGCACCGTGATAGCCAGCCAGGGTACCCGGTGCTGGAAAATCAACCAATGGCGGCCCCAACTGATTCCGCTTGTGGTAGTGGTACATAAGGTCAACTACTTGCTCAAAAATGCATGGTTTCATGGTTCGGATGGTTCATTCCATGGTCAATCAACTCTTTTTGCCAAATTTCGCTATGTATAATTCAACATCCACGATGGTGAATGGTCGCTTCATGGTTGGATGTGTAAGTATCTGGGTATTGGCTGGAGACCCCGGTACCAAGCAAGAAGGGGAATTCATAACTAGCATTGGTTGGTTACAGCTATAAAATCAAATGAGGATTTAACATCACCTACTTCGATTGGGACACAAACCACAAACAGTGCATTTCATATCCGGCGGTGGTACAACCTATATATTTGCAAGCTGGCTCAGAATCTGAACGACAAAGGCATATACGCCATAGACTAGCTTGTTCTCCCAGCCATTACCTAGTTCAAATGATCTGCCAACCATCATCAACCACATTTGGCACAGTCACAGTCATTACACATCCCAGTTATACATGAAGCATAGTTGTATCCACTGAATAAATGTGTGATTGCATACATGAGTATACTTATCGTTGTATAATATATGTATGTAAATAAATGCATATATCTATACACATGTTCATATCTATATACGTATGTATATACATGTACATATCAGTCGGGCCCACCACGCAGACACCGCTCATCAGCGATCGACGTTTCTGCCAAGTATCTGAGATCAGCTTCCCGTTTGGCCACGCGACCTCCAAGGTGCAACAAGGCATGCTTAATTTACGTACCGGTAAACATGATGAATCATCGTTACTCAGTGCATGTTTATGATGGTGAATGATAATCACAATCAATTGACAGATTCTGGATGGGTTTTACTGTTTGGTTTGAAGCAGTATTCCCGCACTGAGCTGTCTTGGTCCCCAAGAAACCAACTAACTTTCATCAGCAATTGATCTTGCCAACTGCTTGGTTTGGTTATGAATCATGAAGCAGCCCCGTCCATGCAACACAGATTTACCGTTGCATTGGAGTAGTGCACATAAACATATGTTGATCCACATATTAGTGAAACCATCTCTGTAATTACTACCAATATGGTGGTTTCTTAAAATAGGGGACCCCAAAAATGGTTGGTTTAGTGCTACTAATGACTACTAAAGGATGATTTGGGGGTACCCCTATGGCTTGAGAAACACCCATATGTTTACTTTCCTGCACATATTGGTACTATAGGCATGCACAGGTTAAAAAACGTGGAGGATCTCGGGTTGACAGCAGTTGGATCAGGAAGCCAATGAAGGTACTGCTTGACCTGAATATATTGTTGGTCATTTCTAGTCATTAGTCAAGAAACATGAGGGGGGAATTTTGGTAACCATTGTTGGTTAATGGTCGGTTAATGGTTGGTTAATTTCCAGTCATTGGACAATCTAGTGAGAATCAGCAAATACGGATTTTGTTGCTATCAATCCCTGGTACTACTTGGGGCAAAAACCCGCATCAAAGGACAGTTGACAACACTCATGTGAGCAGGATGAAAACCTGTATGACAAACCGTGTCGGTCAATGTCCGGAGTAAGTTCTGGACAGTACGGGTGTCAAAAGCTATGCACTGTTCAAGGTATAGTTACATATGCAACATAAATTGATCAAAAGATTTGCCAAGGTCCTGACTGAGTACCAACATGAATCATTGCAAAGAAACGGTTGGTTTTTGGTTCACTATGAGGCTTCATGACCAACATTTCAATGCTGGTTGATTGTCTTTGTCGACAAGGTGTCGCCACGAAGCCAACCTACCCACAACGGTCGGACGTGACGTGATATTGTGACACATCATTCATGGTGCACCTGGGAGCGTGCACCAAGGCGACATGCTTCTAGCTTGCAGTAATTCATTAACAACAGTTGTTTCTTCTTACTGACATTAGCTTGCTGGTATATCACGGTACACCCCCTATCATTGTTGCTTATTATCCCTACTTGTATTATAAACCATCAACCATTATTGCCTATTATTGTTGGTTCTCAACCTAAAGGATTCTTGAGATTATCATCCCCTATTCTCCCCTATTATTGTTGGTTGACCAACCTAAAGAATACTAATGATAGTCAATACCTTGCCGTGACCTAAAGACATTACCTAGTATTGTTGGTTATCAACCCGCGAGTTTACCACTGGAGCTAGTCTCACGGGGTCACGGCGTCATGGCATCCCCAAGCATGGCCGGGCACCTTCCAACGCAGCCAGCCCTGCTTGTGACGCTTCTGCGCTTTCCTGGGCCTGGCGTTGGTTCGTCCAGTAGCACAGGACCCTAAAAACGGCAGCACCTTCGAAGCATTTTGCAATTCGTTGGTTAAGGGGTACCACCATGGCCATGCAAACCATGCAAACAAATGCATGAAACATGGATGAACAATAAATTCAACACGAAGATCATTGTGACAACTCTTTTGACATTCAATCGTGCAAATCATTCGGAAAAAACACAACAACACATCCTAGGCAAAGACTTGTTGGTCTCCGGAAATCTCATGAAGTGTTTTGGCGACTTGCTGAAAACGCCGTTTCTCAACCCTGGCGGCTTGAACTGGCTGAGGATCAGCTGACCATCACGACAAGTATCTGAGGCAGCCCATGCAGCGATGATCGTAAGTTGACTTGTTTTTATTATTGCCAGCGAACCACGGATACGTTCACCAGTTTCTAGGTGATAATCGCAGTACTGTTCCAATTCGTGTTTACCCCCATCCCACTGATGGTTTGCCTGCTAAAGTATGTGCTTTTGGGATGGTTCAAGCAACCAATTGGTCGGTGAAGGGGTACCACCATGGCCACCCAAGTTGGTTCGACGTGCCGGTAGAGGTTCAGTACAGCAGTGAATCCATGTGAATGCTGTGGCCGGTGTCATGTTAGATCCAAGGATAGCCTGCTGAAACAGGGCATCCAACCAACGGTGCCACCCAGCAATGCGAAAGCCGTCGATTCCCAGGGGTACATCATGACTACCTTCACTTCTCAGCTTGGAGGTGCTGAAAATCGGTACCAGGGCTCGCTTGAAGAGGTTTTGGATTTTGATGATCCAAGTTGCAGGTCAGTCCGCCAAAACCTCACCCTTACCAATGAACCTGGTGCTTCGTTGTTTATGCTTCGCAAGCGCAGCATTACTCACAATTCGTGAACCGTACGTCGTGGGTGTGCATGCTTGGCTTCCTTGTCGTGAAGCAACATGAACACTAAGAACCCACTACTGATAACTCTTGACCATTGCTAACCGCAACAAGAGTTAATTTCTATTCATCAACTATTGGTCAACACTTGTTAATACTGTGGTTTAACAAAGGTTGTTATGTTGGTTGTGAACGATTGGTCAACGGTTGTCAACTTCCATATTCCACATAACTCTTGAAAATCATTAGCACTATCAACAATAGTGCAGAAGCGGTAACCACAATTAGAACTACATATATCAACATCATTACCCACCAATTGTCCAACCAGTGTTGCATCAATGTCAGCTGCCAAAAAAAAATCGAAAAACAACAAGATGAAGCCCACGAACCCGAATGCTCACACTCTTGGCAGGACTCTCTTGGTAAGACACTCTTGGTGAGACACTCTTGGTGAGACACTCTTGGTGAGACACTCTTGGTAAGACACTCTTTTGGGACACTTGGGACACTCTTGGTGGGACAGTCTTGGTGAGACACTCTTGGTGAGACACTCTTGGTAAGACACTCTTGGTGAGACACTCTTGGTGGGACACTCTTGGGAAGACACTCTTGGGAAGAAACTCTCGGTGAGACAGTCTTTGTAAGACACTCTTGGTGAGACACTCTTTGTAAGACACTCTTGTGGGACACTCTTTGTGGGACAGTCTTTGTGAGACACTCTTTGTAAGACACTTTTGGCGAGACACTCTAGGTGTGACACTCTCTGCAAGACACTCTTTGTGGGACTCTCTTTGCGAGACACTCTTTGTAAGACACTCTTTGTGAGACACTCTTGGTGAGACACTCTAAGTAAGACACTCTTTGTGAGACACTCTTTGTGAGACACTCTTGGTGAGACACTCTTGGTGGGACACTCGTGGTGAGACACTCCTGGTAAGACACTCTGAGTAAGACACTCTTGCAAGACACTCTTGGTGAGACACTCTTGGCGAGATACTCTTGGTGAGACACTCTTGGTGGGACACTCGTGGTGAGACACTCTTAGTGGGACACTCTTGGTGAGACACTC
>VSDK01016202.1:34690-77972 GCA_009767595.1 Symbiodinium kawagutii
ATCTATTGCACCTGCCACGCAAAATGGACTTGGGACACGTCATGGGACATGCTGAGATGCTACAAAGTGCCACGCCTGTCACGCAAAACGAGGTTGCAGGACACGCAAAACCACGCAAACTGACCACCTGCACACGCTTCCCCCAATGGTACGGGCCTTACGGCCCTACCGCGGAACATGTTAGCCACCAGAATTGATCCGTGACTCTACCGCCGCACCGTTCATCAGCTCTGCTGAACTGGGACCCGGCCTCTTGGCGGCAACACTCCAAACTTGGCGAGCCACGAGCCTCATGAATGGTACAGAGAAGTGTTAGCCACCAGAATTGATCCGTGACTCTACCGCCGCACCGTTCATCAGCTCTGCTGAACTGGGACCCGGCCTCTTGGCGGCAACACTCCAAACTTGGCGAGCCACGAGCTTCATGAATGGTACAGAGAAGGTGTCAATATACATAAATATTACATATGCAATTGTATTGTGTATATAGATGTATACATATACACATCCATTCAAAGAATAGACATACGTGCATATAATATGCATCTCAATATATATATATATATATGTAAATAAATAAATAAATATATATATATATGGAACGTACTATACATTTCTGTGTACATACGTATGTATATATTATGTGTACATATAAATGGTATTTGGAAATATACACCGACACACATAATGACGAAAATCTACTCGTATGCATACTGTATCATACTGAAGTAGGTTGTTTGTGATCTCCCAAGACATGGAGATACCTCCAAGACATGTGTGTATGTGTGTACATCCGTATGGTGAATCAAAATGTCGATGCACCCAAACGACACACAATGCAAGAACGAGTTGGTGGAGAGTAAGCAAATGTGGTACAGTATCATGAGCATATACAAACATGTTGCAATCCACAAGTAAATCATTGTGGTTGATTCTACCAACTGATTCTTGCAGAAACACACAGGTAACAAGATCAGCCAACTGATGAAAGTTGGCACTGAAACAATCTGAATCAGAAGTTATTTCCCCACTGCCAATATATGAAATCCATCCGCACATGCGTTTCTTTTGCCTGTACGGGCAGTGGGAAAGGCTAAGTACCTGGGTGGCGACTGCTGTTTACTGCAACTACTAGTTGGCATAGATTCCCTTCGCTGAGGGACATCCCAAGATAAAGTCATAATCTGCACTTGCTGCTTTCAAAATTATCTTCAGCCTACAAAACCCATGAAGCATCTACCAAAATTTCTCCCAAGGATCCCTGACAAAGGTTTTTCAATGATTGGCTTATAGGTTGTCATGCCACAATTAAGCTAGAGTAGCTGGGTATTTTCAAAGGTTGTGATGATCTGATCACAGACTTTGGAAATTGCTTGGTGTATCTATTTTCGGTAGTTGCATTACAAAATATTCTAAAGCCTACCCTGAATGTATGGCCAGCAGCAGTCTAGCCCAGGGACGCTTTCTCCAAGCGCTGGCATCGAATCTTCCAGCCTGCCTCCAGGGGTCATGCTGAACCATGAGGTGGGATGATAGTGGGTAGTGACCGAGGTTCGTGCTGGTTGATTGTGGTTAATCATGGTCAACACAAAAACATTGGTACAACATGCTACAACTGTCTAAACATTCCCAGGCTATTGCGGCACCCCCAAATCACAACTTCTTTCTCCACTGGCGGATGTTGAGGTCATTGATTCAGGAATCTGATATTGCCCGAAGTATCCAGAGGTATATCACCATCAAAGGATCGTGCTCTCCCTATCCTCCAAGACACGGGTAGTTGCAGTCGCATTTGAATGGTCAACCAACTGGGTTTTGCACGTGGTGGCGTTTGATGGGCTGATGACTTCATGCTGATGGCAGGTGGATGCGGCTCGATGACCAACACACTGTCCCATCAATGGTAAGAAAATGGGTCAAAGGGTCAAAATTCTGAACTGCCAAATCGGTGTATTAAAAGCAAGTTCTGTGGGAAATGGGATCAATTGCAAACAAAATTGCCCAACCCACCAGTTCTTAGTTGGTTTGCCCCCTGGTTTTCCAGTTGTTTTCCGAATAAAAAGGCTAAGAAAAACAGCTGTTCTCCCAAGGTTTTCCAAGGTTTTCCCAGGTTCTCCCCACAAAAATCATAGTTTTCCCAATAAACTAGTAAGAACACATTTTGAACAGTTCCAATAGCGATTTTGGAAATTTCCCTCCAACTCTGGGGCTGGACGGTGGTTGGTGAACCAGGGTGTCAGTGGCTTCCCATAGTAATCGTACTGACAAGTCTATATAGTGATGCATGCGCATGGAATCATAGACATAATGTAGTATATATATATATATATAAATAAATATATAAATATATATATATATGTATATATTACATGCTAATATATCTAAGTTGAAAACATGCAACAACGATCGTACTGGCAAATGAATGCTGCGATATTCACATGCAGGATTATCTATATCTTTCAGCATGTGAATATGAACATATCACCCTTCTTGTCGATTGTGCGTTCATTATTACTGGTGCTTGACATCACCGGCATTCTTCCTGCGTCTGGTAAAACCTCCTGCGCACCAGTTGGTGAAATTTATTTGCTATGCCACGCTCAATCTTTCAATATCCCAGTGGCAGAATGCACTCTGAATCATCCCAGCCACTGGGAACGCCAGGATGTGAGTGGAATAACCCAACTGTTTCCCGACTGGGAGGATGGATTGATCTGGGGAGCCTGGGAGGTTCATTCCGCCTGCTTGGATTTCAAGGGATCATCACAATCCCTCGTGGCCTTTTCAGTTTTGAGTTGCATCCTATGCAGCTGGTTTGTACTCATGAAATTGTTGGTTGAATCACCGCGGGCCCCCAACCACTCAAAAGCTCACGTGGAAAAAAAAAGCATTGGCTTGATGGGTCTGCACCCTGGTACAAAAACTTCACGAGCCCATCCAACATTTTTGCTCACTTTTTCTACTACCTTTTACATATACTGTAGGTTTTGCTTGTTTACATGCTGGTTTATTGTTGATTAGCCGTTATTTTGTTGGTGTACTCACGGTCTGTGCACACTAAACAATACATGCCCCTACAAAACATATACCCATGTATAGCTGCTTGATCACATACTTCCATATTGTTTTTGTTGATTCTAGAACTCTATTTTACCAGCTGCTCAACCTGTAGTTGGTTACCACCAGTAGTGTGCTGATCAATTCATCAAATCTACCTTCCACCAGTTTGTTGGTGGTTTCTTAAAAATCCCTTATTAGTTGCTTATCATCCCCTGTTATTAACCATCATTGTTTTTCCAATGGTTGGTACATGATTTCCTGTGAACCATCTGGCCACTGATACCCAGCTGCTTGGCGACAGCCTCCGTCTGTTGCTCTTCGTGGCCAGGACCTGTGTAGATGATTCGTTCGCTTGGGCACTGGTGGATAAGATGGACTACCAATATTAACCAATATGCAAACCAGTATCTATACCCAATACCTAAATTAATATTGAATTGGTGTATTGGTGAACTACCAGTATATAATATTTGGTGAAGTACCAGTATGTATAATCCATATTAACCAATATCTAAAACCAATATCTATACCTAATGAGTAAACTCCATAGATTTGTAACCAATCTTAACCAATCCGATTGTTCCCTCAGCCTATTGAATCAAATTGTCCAATCATCATTAATCATTTTTCTTGATCGAATGGTGACTAGATTTGAACTACCTCTGAAGTAATTTATGATAATGTTGGTTTCTGATTAGTGTAACCCCCCCTAAAGTAATGAAAATAGATGAAACCAACAGGTAGATACTAATCAGAAACCAACATTAATCATGGTTGCTGATCACAATTTCGAAATGATCATCTCCAATTGCTCGGGGAAACAACTGTTCCAAGTACTTCAACACAGGTGTCATCCCATCCCAAAGCCAACATGGCCTCTCACCGCGCGAGGCAAAGCGCGTGGCAGCTCCTCCACGGGGGGGTTCTGTTGGAACACCACCAAGCAGTTTCTATGCAAGAAACTGATGGGTATATAAGAAATAATTTGGATTTGTGAAGTTCCAACAATTCCCAACAAAATTGGAAGTTGAAATCATCATTGTTGCTTATATTTATAGATATATATTTTCACATATATTTACATGTTGCAAAAGATTCGTAAGTCCCTTCCCATCCATTGACATCCGCTGATCACCCTCAACTAACCAGCCACTCACCATGCTCCTCAAAGGTCATGGAGTCCTGACTCGACCGGACGCCGCCTGGGTATGGTGGTGCCGCGTGGCTAGCGGCGTTTAGGACGAGTCGCATAGAGGTCCACCGGTTGCTGGATAGTTCAGCCATGGTGAATCGTTATAAGCCATGGTTCATTGGTGGTGAATCTGTGATTAACTAGTGGTGAATAGTGGATATAATGGTTGATTAACAATCATAACTACTGGCTGGAAATTAGTTTGGTTATCCCAAGAATGTGTGGTAATCAACCATAAGGGAACATAAAACACGCCTAAAAACCACCAACCAGTGAATATAGTCTCATAGTCGTTCAGAATGGCTGGATCATGGCAAAGAGCAATTGATGACTTTTGATCGCGCATCATCATGCTAAACAATACACAAAAAACGTATTGATGTATACATGTGTTTAACACATGTATATTCATGTATATATACATACATATATCGATACCATAATTAAAGGTTGCCAAATCTTGATAATTACCAAGGTCATTGTTGACTGTTCGTCGACTGTTCGTGCTATTTAAGTATGTTGACTACGTGAATAGCAATGAAACAAATGGCTTACAGGCCAAGAGTTAATAATCAGAACAATAGAAAGCATAGCTAAGGGATAATGACGGTGGTGGGTCAATGGTAAATCGAACAGCAGTCTTAATCATGCCAAACACTTGTGACTGAGGGTTTATTTATGGTTAGCCACCGGTTGACAAATGTATGACTCCCATTGTTGATCACGATTCATGATGGAAAATTGCCTAGCTAAGGCCGAGCACATCATTAACGACCTTAATGACCTAAGCACACACACAATGTAAATGTCATAGTTGTTTGCCAAATTGCCCCTGTCTGCTGAGTCATTTTGGTTGAAACATTGCAGTAGCAAACCATGGCCGCTTCAGAATGGTAGCTGACACTTGGTGAATGATGCTCAATAATGACTAATGGCAAATTGTATCCCTATGATGATAGCTCATATTGACTCATATGATGTTTCATATATTCACCATTTCACCATTTTGCCTCATGATTGATGCTTGGAATCCGTGGTCATCACTACAAGCAGTGAGGCATTTCCATTTGACAATGCAGTGGCACCCGGTGGATGGAGAGACCCCAGTAGAACAGGGATGCTCCTACGGGAATTGGCTGGGAAAGAGCTACTGAGTTAGGTACTGCATCGCGCAACAAAAGAGGGTTCCCTTCGGACACGACATCTTCAGGTGATTCTTGGTTTAAAACTTCAGGCACAAGTCATCCATCATCAATTAGCATCCCTAATCACCATTAATCATCACTAACCATCACTAACCATCACTAATCATTAGTAACCCATTGGTGATGGTTTAATCACCATTAACCATCCCTAACCATCCCGAACCACCCCTCTGTGCCATCTTAAACCGACCAACGCAACGGCAGCGGCTGGGGATTCCCCCCTCATTCGGACACGAAAAAACACCACGAACGGCGCTCTTCCAAGGCACTTTCGGAGGCGACGACAGCGGCCTGGTGCGAGGGAAAGCTACCATGAAGGTAGTTATAACAGCTGTTTTTTAGTATTATCACCATGGTTTAAACATTGGTTTATATGAACTGACATAGTTGTTAACTACCTAGTAATCCTAGCTTGGTATAAACCTATGAAGGTGCCTTGGTATATGTTATATACGTTCGGTGAGCTTTCCTGTTACACATGTTACACATAAAAACTCTGGTTGCAGGAAAACTACCGACTACCATGAAAACTACCATGACGTTCATATAAACCTGTTACATATAAAAACTCTGGTTAGTTACCATGAACATTTAAAACTGTGGTTAATATTAAACCTGTTGCAGATCAAACAGTGGTTCATATTACTAGGTAATTAATTCAATTATGTTACTGTAGTTGTTAATTACTAACATAATATGTTAGTTAATTAGTAATAACACCTGTTATATTACTTTATTAGAACCTGTCATGAGTTACATTAAAAGTGCGGTACTGGTAGAATAGTGGCTCATAGTGGTGACTGCAAAAAAAATGCCACCATTGCACAATAATAGTAACCAAGTGTAGAAACACGTAAGAATTATATCATGGTTGGTCGTTAAAGCATTCCCAAAAATATCAGTTGATCATTCCCACCCTGCAAAAGCAGTCAGACCAGTTCCAAAATGGATGTGCCTACCAACCATCCTAAATATGGGGGAAAAGAAAGCAAGTTGCAAAACATCGCTGATGACGGTTAACAATTGGCGATATGATCAATGGTGGTCAAAATGCTCAACAACCATTAACTCTAGCTGATGATAGTCATGATTTATGATTCTATCATGGCATTGTGATGGTGTAGACTATGGGAACCGGGACCAACAAGCAATCAAGAACTTATTCGAGGAGTGGCTCTAGGTGAATAGGGGATTGCCCAAGAAGAAGACGCATGCAGCATGGGGCCTATCTGCAATTGCTGAAGCACAGTAGCAAGAACATGGAAACTTCAGCAATGCCCTTTACAACCCTGTAGACAAGTAGAAGCGAAGGTTTCCAGGCCGCAAATGAACAAGAACAGTCCTTAAAGTATCTTAAAATGACCTGATGTAAAACAAATAATTATGCAATATCAATGTCCCAACATCATATCATCAACACCTTTACAACTAAACGACATGTCCCAACACTATTTGAATTGCAAAGGATAGTTTTTGGTTGGAACGCTGGATCCGATATGTGTGAAAGGTCTCGAAAAAGATGGTTTGGGGCACTGCCAGTGGAGCTGTCGGGGCAGCCCGTGGGGTGACCACGGTAGTTGTGGTTCCATGGGTTGGGGGATGGTGAAGAGGTACAGCGCGCCATCTTGGGACAAAACCAAGGTCTTTGGTCATGACTTGCCAGCATCAAATGCAAACATAGAATTGTCTGGTGGGTGGGGGAGCCACCCCGTCATGAAAAATGTGCTTGTCAACGAACCAAGCAGTTGTTCATACTGGCGAAATAAAAAGTTTTGAAACCACCAGCCAGATTGTGATGTGCGAAAAACTTGAAGTTCTTGGCAACCACATCCACAACCTTAAAGACTTAAAGTTGCCGGTGTTCACGGATAAAATGCTCACTTTGGAAGGTGCTTGTCTTTTTTTCCAAATACCGACGGTGGGTTTACCACGAGCAGATTGCCCGGCCCAGTGGTGTCACAATAAAATCCAATGGCGGCAGCCTCCAAATCCTCTGTGGCAGGCTCTGCAGGATCAGGCTCTGCTTCTGGCCTGGCTAGGACCAGCATATACAGGAAGAGATACATGTGTGTGCATATATTTTTAAAGAATATATACATTTATTTGTTTGTTTGTACAAATATGTAGATATAGGTAAATAGGAAATAATAGGAGCCTGTTTAGACAGAACAGCGTGTCCAGCGTGTCATGTTTGGTCCATTAACAAGTCTATACAAGAGCTCAGTCCAAACTAAGTCTGTAAAACATCCGCAAGCAAGATCTCTTTGCACTGCCTCTGTCGAAGTAAATTGGGGTCAAACTCTTTTCAGTCGTGGTTGGGGTCAAGCTCTTTCCGTTCCTGGTTGAAAAAGATCCTCCTGTTTTTCTGCTACAGAACAGCTCTCGACAAGAGATCTTTACAGAACTGAGTCTATAGAATAGCTTTCTCTATCTGCAAACAGACTTGCTTGGTATGTCTACAGAAGTCTGGCCACAAGATCTTTGTGACAACCTTATACATGATCCCTGTCCAAACTCTGCACAAAATACGCAAATTTCCAACTTACAAGATCTTCGTCAAGTATATCTCCTTACAAGAACTCTTTCCAATAAAGGATGCCCTCATTATGCATGAGTTCGCATCTGCTTTCGTGGGCGTGCACCTGCCTACCCAATGGCGTGTCTTGCTCAGGCTTGATCAACCGCCATCGCATAACAAGCTACCGCTGACTCTTGCAAATTGCCTGAGCAACTCTTCCCTCAAAACACTGTTGAACTAATCATTTTAGAATTAGTCTGTTGATGCAAATCATGAGTTCAACGTACGAAGTGACTAGTTAGTGGCTCACTGATCACTAGCTAAGTATTGCATTACTGGCTCATCTGGTTACTAATACCTAGCCAATCCTAATCATTAGTGGTCACAGGTAGTCACTTACCCTAATCATTAGCCAATCCCTAGTAATCATTAGCCAATCGCTAGTAATCATTAGTGGCCACTTACCCCAATCATTAGTGGTCCTTATCACTGGTTAGGGGATGTGACAGCTGACTCTTCCCTGGGTGAAAGGCTCAGCCTCCGCATCCCACCTGGCTCCGGGAAGTGGAGGTGGGGATGCAATCCTGGCAGCTGCAACGGGTTTGATGGTCAGTGGCCGACAAATGATTGATGTGAGTGACCATTAGTTGGTTATAGCCATGTGATTAGCCATTAGTGGTTTTAGGTGGCCAACAAATGATTGATGTGAATGGTTACCCCCCGATAAACTAACATGGCTGGCTGGAAAATCCACCATTTTGGCAACGGAAAACCCAGCTGGAAATCATCCATTATTGGTGGATTTTCCAGCCAGCCATGTTAGTTCACCAGAGGGTATAGCCATTAGTGATGATTAGTCATTTGTGTCAATGGTTAATGAATGGTTCATGGCTAGTGATCAATGATTCATGGCCAATGTTTAGTGTCAATGGCTACTAGTGATGGCTATGAGTTTGGGGTTAACAGCCAACTAGTGATGGTTGACAATGTTTGGCTAGTATTAGTCGTAGCCATCAGTGATGACTATCAGCAATAATCACTAAGCAGCGTTAACATAGTTGGTAGTGGTGGACAATGGCCTATCATACCTCAACTGTTGATCTACCTGTTGATCAATAGTTGGTCATACCTCACATTGTCGGATTGGACCATGGTAGACAGGTGAAACATGTCCAAGCCTGGGACTTGGTATTCTACTAGCAGTTAGATGAATGGATCGAGCCACATCAGAGATAACTGAACCATCACCCATCATTAGCCATGAACCATCCAAACACCATCATTGACCAGAATCATGGCCATCCTTAACCATCATTGTACATAAAATTAATCATCATGAACCATTACCATCATGAATCATTATTAGCCCGGTTCACTTAAGCCATTGATAGCCATCATTCTATCCATCATTGTATTCATCATTGTATCCATCATTGTAGCCTTCATTGTAGCCATCATTCTAACCATCATTGCCACCCATGAAACATCATTAACATTCATTCACCATCATTAACCATCCTTTACCATCATTAACCATGCTTTACCCATCAATCAGCGTCCCCTTTCGGCACCTGATGCTCTCCAGTACGTGCCGGATGGCCGCGGCGCGGCGCTGTGAGCGTTCCTCTGCCTGCGAAGATTTCGTGGTGTGCCGTTCTCTGCAATAAAGAAGCGTGATCATGCAAGGTGGGCCCCGAACCACTTATAAGTTGGGTCCCCTATAACTGGTGATGAACCCTAGTTAGACAAGTTATAAACCAACTTAGTTCAGTGGTTGGGGGCCCACTTTGTGGGACCATGATTGGCAGAAATCATTGGACCATGGAGCAGTGATCATTGGTGATGTGCATGGTGATCCATTGGACCATGAGTGATCATTGGACCATGGTTGTTGGTTGTTGACTCTCGTCACTAATCAACCAACTGAGTAGCAAGTCTACCATCACCAACAAGATTTGCTACTAACTCTCTTGTTGAAAAGAGCCATGGGTGACTTTGAAAAAACACATCATGGTGATGTTATAGATGGTTTAACAATGGCTGAACAACATCTCCACGGATACATGCCAGCAATACCCATGGCTTATAACTGCATGTTTGTATGCATGGATGCATCATCAAGGTTGTACATAGTTCTATAATCATGGTCGTTCAGAGTCGCTCGTATCCAGCGTTGAGTACTGTATTTGCTTGCCTGACAAGCTGCTTAAGAAGTAACAATGAAAATAACGGTGAATAGGCTGATTAAAAGGCTGGTTCACTATAGGGAAGTAGAAAGGACCCAACAACATCTGAAAACAAGAAATTACTTCATGCATCGTCCCAAAGCTCGAAGAGTCCCGAGATACTGCAACGAGGGCTAGTGCGTAGCCCAGGCTTCTACCAACAGCACTGACCATCAAGTATGGGTTCAAATTTCAAACAGTTCACACCTGGCCTTTAAAGGTATATTTGGTATTCACCCTTCCCACGTATTTGTATATAGTGAATTATAGTGATATGTAATGTGTGTGAGTGTGCATTTGCATGCATACCGCATGTCTCTCTCTGTGTATGCATGGCACCTGCTCACAACGGAATACACATGCCACTGTCATTTCGGTCAAAATACTTCACTGCATCTTCATGTATAAATAGGTGAAGGAACCTGCAAATACCATTTGCATCGTGCCTTGAGGCTCTTGAAGAGGTCATCATGACTAGTGGTTAACAATGCTTAGGCATGACTAATCAGTTTCAATCAGGATTTTTCTCTTTATAATTACATATTGCGAATGATGGTTCATCAACCAATCATGCATTCAACTCAGAAATCGACCGCGCTTTCCCTACAATTCTAAGCTTAGGCTTCATCCAACGTCACCGAGTGCGGAGTGGAAAAATCTGTGGATAAATGGGAAAGACTTTCACCACCCAAACATCACCCAACACCAGCATCATATGTTTTTTCACTTTTCCACTCGTTTCCAGACAAAGAAATCCGCATGTTTCAGCATTTTTCCCAGGAATCAGCAGCATGACCACCCCACCCTGACTGGAAACGCCTCCTGCACGAGGTATGCCACGTGACCTTCGGGACTGCGTCCAGGAGTGCGCTCGGGACTGGAGGCCTGGATCAGCTGTGGAAAACGGTGGATGTATGGGTGGTAACCATGGATCAAATGCCGAGTTGGATCAAGCAGCTCACCACCCAACCAATGGTTAACTATAGCTAATGGTTAATAAAGCTGGGGATGATGACCAACAATAGTAGTGGATGTACCGGCTATATATATATATATATATGGCGAGGTGGATCAAGCAGTTAAAGTCATGTAAAGTCATCCATTTTATGGTCGATAACCACCAAAGCTCTATAGAGAAAACATGAGAAAATACTGGTCACCCCAGAGTGGATCAAATGATTCAGCCAATCAATCATTGGTTTAATCCAATGGATTACAATTCTGCTATGGGCTAGGCCAGTTTGGGTATCATGGATGCAGTGATTGGTCCAACAATTGATCCTGGTGGATTAGGATTGAAACTGGTTGATCCGTGGTTGATTCTCATTGAAACTGGTTGACCAATCCTTTAAATGCGCTTGATTCGCTTGATGGTTGTTGATTTTGGGGGATTACCATGTGGAGATGGGCGTGTTCACTACCAACAACTACTAACTATTCTAGCGCATTTATAACTTGTAACGATGGTTACGTGCACCATTGCAAGTGAGGTGATCAATCCAGGCACCTTAAACCTCCCGATCGCACTCAATTCAAGAAGCAAAACTAAATCATCCAGAATTCTGCAAGTGATTTTATCACTGTAGATTCCTGATCACTCTCAGACGATTTTGTGTAATGGTATCCGAACTGTTGTGCGATTTTTCACAGGCAAACTAAACAAAGGCTTCGTTGTAGATAGCGATTGCGTCACTTCCTGTATTGCGGGTTATCGTTATCATTGGTGTGAACCTACCTGGCTTCGTTCTTGGGACTGTCATATGGCCGGGGATCAAAAAAGTTATCTACCCCTACTGCTCCTTTCCAAAGGTCGAAAAAGTACAGTAATTAAGAAAGAAGAACCTTTGATTCGATGTTCGCACACACACACACACTTTTAGTCGTTGCTTCATTGCACCAAACAGTTCATGACGATGACGGCACTAAGAAAGCGTGCTGACGGCCACGAGAAGAAACCACCGTGTCTTTCCCAGGTCCCACGAACACTTAGCCCTGCAGCATTTCACTTTGGTGGAGTCAATGCTAGAAGTAGACTGATTCAGCTTTGTATGGAATCTATCAATGGCTTCGGGGAGGCCTGACAACAGTTTCTGGTTGGTGGTTTCAACCCCTATGACAAACATTAGTCAACCAACCAAACATTTGTTAATACTAGGGAAACAAAAATCTTTGAAACCACCAACCAGTAGTTGTCCAACCATCAGTTTGTTGCTTATTACCCCCTACTATTAACCACTATCAACCATGGTTAAAACCACCAACCAGATAGTTGCTTAACTACTATTGCTGCTTATTATCCCCATTATCAGTGGTTATAACCCCTATTAACCATTATAATCCCCTATTAACAGTTATCAACCAGGCTTATTAGTCACTACTATTAACCACTGGTTTCATCAGTATTAATCCCCTATCAACTATTAACCCTACTAACTAATCACTATTAATCACTATCAACCACTATTAACCACTATTAATCACTATTAAGTAGGGTGAGTGGACTTCGTTTCATCCGTGAGACCTGGCTTGCCGCGCCCCCGCGGGGTCCGGACCCTGTGAGCTGCTCGTGGGGTCACTTCGCCTGAACCAACGGCTGCATCAGGAGATTCCAAGGGGTCCACTGAGTCCATCTAGGTGTGTGGTGAAGACCAGTCGTCTATTTTTCTAGTAAAGAATGTTTAAACCAAGATGTTCTTGAAATTTCTAGAACCTTGGCCTGGGGAAGACCGACCTAATTTATTTTGAATCTGCGCTCCAAAGCTCCTTGAGTCCTCCGTGAGTCCTCCTTGAGTCCTCCTTGAGTCCTTCTTGAGTCCTCCTTGAGTGGATGTCTCCGTTTTTTGGGCCACTGCACTGTGGCCGGTTGCTGCAATTGCTACTGCAATAGAGTCTTGATGGCTCATCCCAGTAGCCAGAAATTCGGATCAACACACATGTCTCACCGAGTCTGTTTTGACCTTGTATCACAGGTCACTTTTTGGGCAACCCAAACCACGTTGATTATAATTTGCGTAGATAAACACATGTTGTATGTTGCTTTCGGGAACATCCAGCAAATGATTTCTAGCTGCTGAACCCAATGCTGCTATGGGTGTGGTGCCCTGGTAGCTTTGTTACCCTGGAGAGACTTTGTTGGTATATTATGTATATTTGTTCCCTAGGCCCTTCAGCCCTTAGGAGGACCGGCTCCTCCATCACTCATGGCAAGCAATCCATGACGTTTCTGGGCGTCAATTGATGGACAGCTGGGAAGAGACAAACCAGGTGTGGCATATCTCTAGTTGGGACCGCAATCATTCATTTGATGTGTCCGCTGCACGGTGTTTTGACATCCTGAAAGAGTTCGATGGATTCACATAGTGAGGCATTTCAACTTGGATTCGATTAGCCAATTTCACGCAAGAACTGATCGGTGCTTTCAGTGAGGATCACAACGAATTTCCTTGGATTTTTTGATCATTCCTGGTATTGACGTACATCAATTTTCATTCATATTCACCCCAAAGCTGGCAGCTGCAGCTAGTACTCGTACTAGCTGCTACTGCTGCTCCCTTGAGAGAAAAATGCGGAGCAAATGCGGCTCGGTCAAAACAAGGTCAAAAACTGGCCCGGCAGGGTGTAAGATCTTGCAATCTGACTGAATAATTGGATGCTGGATTCGGGAACAGGGAGCACAACCAATCTCGAGCCATTGTCATATGATTCTATGATGCATGTATCAATGTTTCCTTCGAGGCCATGGCTTCTCAAATCAATGGTTGCTTGTACATTATACAAAGAGGGAGTGTATATATGTAAGTGTAAAAGATATAAATCATACTGAATCATTCTTACTAATACAGGTAGATACATATATGTAAACATGTTTTTGATGGGGCAACACAGGTAATTACGATAAACTCATCTGCCATCGGATTCAGAATCAGCGTTGGTTTCCAGTTGGTTCAACTGGCTCAACGCTTGTCTGAAAACATTGCCAGCCTAGTTCTACTGGTGGGTTGATCCTACAATGGCGAAAGAACGCGCAGCAGCGGTTTGACTTTGCCAGGGACATAGATGGGTACGGTGAAATCACGTGAAATCAATCATTTGGGGACATGGATGGGCATGGTATGTCATAAGTCCAGTGGAATGAACTGATTCTTGAGATTCTTAAGGTCCCCTTGCGACCGCAGGTTTCATCTTAGTGGAGATCACTGGCTTGGCAGGTCATCCTACTTGGCACATTGGTTCCCTTAGCTCGCAGTCTCCCACAGTCTCCCACAGCCCATCCCAGTCTCGAGACGCGGTCGCCCCTGTTCCAATATGTTCCCCAAGTTGATTGCCTCCTTTTGAGCGAAAAATATCCAACAGCCAAGATCGATTCTGATTTGCCTCCTGCCCAAACCTCCGCCAAAATTCCCAGCAACGGCACCCAGTTTCTTTTTCCGTCGGGGTGACACACACCTCGTCGGCACCTTGGCAAAGTCCCAGAGGCCCCAGCAACAGTTTTGCTGGTCATGTGAGCCATGGTCCATGGTCAATATGTGCTACTGTAGTTGCCCAAAACTATTGAATATTAAATATGTGTATATATAAATATATATGTATATATATATATACAGATAGATATCACATATTGCAATTATTGTATAATGCATCATATATATATATATATATATGATGCCATGTATGGGTCGTGACGGTTCGTGATAAAGGTTCACTAACATAATCCCTATTCACCACCTGGAATACAATCACCTGTTGGTGCTGACCACGAATCTGTAATTATCTTCCAAAAGGAGCAGTTGTTGGTGGGAAAGCATGGACTAGAAGTAGTTTACGTAAGAATCTAATAGTCCGTCGGGTTGTTCCCCTAAACTTGCTCTTCAACATCAACAATCCTCAGGTATGGGGGATAAAACAAGTAAGACATAGTAAGACAATGAACTCTCGGCCACGACACGTGGTTCACCCAGGTGTTTTGGGTCGTACCCCACGACGCTGGGAGCTCAGCTCAGTTGATGTGCAGCTCCTCTTCGCAGTCCATGAGCTCACTGTCCTGCTGTAAACTCGTCCGTGGTGCAAACCACACAACGGGCAACCCGTTGGGTTCGTAAACCGTACGCACGGATTTTACACTTTCCGCAAACATTTGTATACTATATTGTATATGTTTGGATACTATGTGTAAACCTCATATAGTTCTACACTTTGTACATTATGCAAATGAGGATGAAACGGTGTCTATTGTGTACTATATGAGTACGTATTATATTCGATCGCTACGTACTATGCACATGTAGGGAGAAAGGAGCGGCGGGTCAGCTATATATTAATCTCTCTGGTTGGTCGCTATGACTCATACTGATAGGGAGGATGGATGACATGATTATGCATTCTCAAATTTCACTCAGGAACACTGTGACATGACCTGCGGCACAACTGCGCACAATACTGCCATGTGATGAGCAATCCCTTGGTAGCGATAACTAGCTCTCGGTTGGCACCTGTATAAGCCTAGCTCTTTGGCTCCTTCCAAACCACCAATCAGTTCAGGCAGCGTTTTGCCGAGTCCATTTGTGTTCCTTTGTTGGATAGACCATGGATGCAGCCTGCTAACCTCCGGAAGATTAGTGAAAGCTGAGTCATGATAGTTCTCAAGTTTATGAAGTTAGCTTTGCAAGGTTGAAAGCACAATCTGTTGCCTGACATCAACTGTTTCGCAAGGCACAAAAGCTAGCATTGCTTCAACCATCTCGTCCCCACAAGTGATCGGAAGCGGGAGGATGTTGCCTTTTATGCTTCCTTGGCTCTGAAAACTCATTTTGGCTGGTGACCAAGTGGGGCAACAATGACTCGAGGGTTCGCCATTTGGCGGTTTCTTAAGCCATAGGTAAACCAACAAAAATGGTTGGTTTGCTACTAATAATGGTTGCTAGTGGATGTTAACTGAGGGTACCCGTATTTTTAGAAACACCCATTTATGGCTACAGTACATTCAAGTCTTCAACATTACTGAAGTTTGGTTACACCGACCGGTTGCCTGGCTTTTTGTGATCATAAAGTGGTATACCTCTTGCCATTGCCATCCATTGCCTATAGCTTTGGATCAGTGGGCAATGGCTTTTCTTCACCCTTTGTGCCAAATGAATCTAGGTTGATTAATCAGCCACCTGCGAAGCAGTGAATCACATGACTCCCTACACGATCAACCCAGAGTTCTGGATTCTGCGATATTCCTATCATTGTTGGTTGGAGTTATACCCTTACAATTGACATAACAAAACGAGATTCCTCCATACTCACTATCAGTGAAGCATCTTATACCAAAGAACAATCCATTCAATATCAGTGAATCATCAAAATCATCCGTGACCAACAGTAAGTCATACATAGCTTATAAGATTTTAAAAGCTGTACTAGCTTGCTGGTGATTCATTTATAATTCAAAAGTATACGTAATGTATAAGTAACATATTATACTAGTCATCACTGATAACCATTTCATGCAAGTATCCTTAAGCATCCTCAAGCATCCTCACCTCCAAGAGGCAACGACCACCACTGCTGTTGCAACTCGACGGCTCGCACCGCTGGCCCGTGGCCGCACCTCTGGAAGCTCTTCGGCCACTTCCATGGCTTGGTCCTGCAGCGAGCTGTTGGTAACAGTGGGTTATCTAAGAATGGATTACTTATAAAGGTAACTTCTATCAGGTACCTACCTCTAACTTCTATGAGGTGGATTACTTACAAAACAAGTAATGAGATGGATTACTATAGTGGATTACTTACAAAAAAAAGGAATAGTGGATTATCTATAGTAACTTCTATGAGATGGATTAGTTACAAAAAGACCTGACAAACCCAGTTTATTTGTATTGGTTAATGGTGGCTTAAACATAGTCAATACCAATTGACTACTGATGACCTGATTCATAGCAAGATGCAATCTTGAGATGCTCGCGAATGGACCATGATTATGACTCTGGGGCTGTTGGTTTGTTTCCATTTGGGGGGTTGTAAGAATCTTCCACAGATCAAGCACTAGACACGCCAACATACGCATTAACCAGCATTTGATTTTATCTGGCACATAATTACAATCTCATTTAAATGATATGGTGGTTTCGTAAAATATGGAGCCCCAAAAATAGGTTGGCTTATTAGCAATAACGACTAGTATTAGATGATACCTGGGAGTACCCCTATGACTTGAGCAACCACCATATTTGATGACTTAGACCAAAAATAAACGAATTGAGCTGTACCAGGTACGTACCATCCCACCATCCCATGCCTTGTGTGTGATAAACGGAGCATGTTTCAACGCGCATAATCCCAGAACTCCGGAACATCTGATTGTGAGATTCCCAAGTGAAAAAACACGAGACAGCCATAGACTGCAAATGATAGTTTCAAGAAAGACTAGCCTTCCAGTAAACGAAAACCTATCCTTCAACTGCGCCTAGAAGGGTCCTTGGAAGGCCCTATGAACCGTCATCAATCTGCAATGACGCTCAGCACCGCCACATGGGCCCGCTTCCATTCCCATGTGCAGCGACCTCATCCATCAATTGCAAGTCCAATTCCAAGACCTGCGCGGGGTCAGCAATGGCCTGCTATGGAAATTGATGTCATGCCGGGTTCATATTTCATTATTTTGCGATCTCAATAGTCTCTGACAATTCCCAACAAACTAGGAGACCAAGCAAGTTCATAATGCAGTTCGCTGCAGTAATTGACCAGTATCCTACCTTGATTGGCGCAAGTTGGCTTGGCTCCCTTAGCAAACCATTCCCGTCATCTCGTCGTACAAACATCGTCTCTATGACAATGCCCGAGTGCCAGATTGCCAAATAGGGCAGGCTGGATCACAATTTCATTCTAATTCTAAACTGAGATTCAATTACTTAGGATTACCTAGGCTACAAATTTGGTGGGATTCAATTATTTAGGATTACTTAATTATTATTTGGTGGGATTCAATTACTTAGGCTACAAATACGTTAACAAGTTTGCCGGGAGTTGGGGTCAACAACAAAATGGACTGGACAAGCCTTCCATACTCTGCCTGGCTTGCATGCTGTGAAATGTGACGCAAAATTGTTAACTAGTTTCGCGTATACAACTGGATGTGCGGCTGCGGTTAGAACTAGGATATAAGCATGGTTAGCCGCACCCTATAAGGTAGCTGAACTACCACCTATAGCCATGGTCACTTGCCGGGTATGAAAGCTCCCAGCTCCGAAGCATTCAACGTCTTCCGAAAAGCCACTGCCGCCCCTCAGCGCCCCCTGCCTCATCTTGAAGACCGGGAGGACCACCAGTGAAACCTGCCTCATAAGTCTTTTCCTGGCAGGGAGGCACGGCAATCGCAAGCTAAGGATGATCGATTCATAAGGGGATGAAGAATGATGATGATGATGATGATGATGATGATGATGATGATGATGATGATGATGATGTTCTTTCTGCTCCTCCGCGTCTAAGGAAACTTCAAGATAACTGGGTGATTACATCTGAGGCATCAAAGTTGATGGTCTTGTGTCTGATGGTGTCAAACCCTACCTGCACCGTTTTGATTTGAAGGATTCTAAAGCACCATGAACCAATATGAACAATCAGTCTGCTAATTGCTTCCTGTCAGCTATTTCCAACAATCCAGAAAAGGATGGGAGATGCATAACGATCACAGCACGAATCTGCCAATGCTGGGCCATGGTATGCCATGGTATTGCGAGGAAGATCCAGCTGCGAGGGATTGCGGATACGGCAACGTGGGGCCCGAGAAATTGAGACATGGCGATACAGCTCGTGGCTCATCTGAAAAAAACACACCCAAGCTGACTATAGGGCATTGTCCGTAGACGGTATCCCCCAAAGTATGTTTGGTGCCAGAGGCCAAAACTGATCATGTTGAGTTAAAATGAATGAAAATGAAGTATCGGTATTGATCGTTTGAAACTGAACATAATTTTCTGGATTGTCGGACCAGTGTTTCACCATCTTTTTAATCATTTCACCAACCACTGACCAAGCATTATTCAGCATGGCTGGGAGGTACCAGTACGTGCTTATTCTGTTTACCAGCTACAAGCAGAAGGCCTATCATCGAAAGAACAAACATCTATGGATACACAATCAATAAGTTGTGATACCATTCAGTGAATATCACTGTTGGAAAATCAACACTTTGGTAAAACGGGATCACCAAGTCATGCGCATCTGAAGCTATCTCGTTTCTTCGTTGCGCGGATTCCTTGGTCGATTCCTGGTCGAAAAAACGCCACCACATCCGATCCGCCACTCCTCAACACCTTGCTCCAGGAGGGCGTCCAGGACTCCGTTCAAGTCCTTGGTGTCCTGAGAGAATGTTACAAGCATATTAGTTAGGGATAATTGTGGTGCATATGAATATGCATCATAATTGCATATATATATATAATGTTATATTTATATAGTATATAAATATATATATATATGTATATATAATATATACAGTAAAAAAATATATAGATCTAATATAATATATATGTATATATATATATGAAAAGTGTACTGTATATAGTATATGTAGCCTATACACGTTAAAACACACACACGATAACACACGCACACATATGTGGTGGGTTGCATCTTACCGATGAAAGTGGATGTACAGTCACCACCTGTTATCGGAGATCAAATGAGATCAGTATGTTTCCTCGTTGCTTTGATTGTGTGTTGTTGGGCTTTGATGACCAACGGTGACGACAACCATCACGAACGGGGTGTCAGGAATGTATCACCAACTAGCTCTACATGACTGGTTAAGTATTGTGAAAACCATAGAACAACTTTGAATGTGAGCTCTTGACGTACCTGGAACCTAGTTGAGACCCTTGTTTTGGCAGGTTTGACCCATAAAATTGGGGGTTAACCATCCAAAACAAGGGTCATTCGGGTTCCAGGTACCTAATGTATCCTGAAGATCTCATTTTTCACGATACCAACATACCATGGGCCAAGAAGCCCAACCCTTTCGGACCTGGAATATGATCCAACGAGATCCTGATCTGCCACACCTTTATCTCATCACCATCTACAAGATTGACACAAGCGACACAACTAAAGTGCAGTGTTTGTTTGAGTCTTTGGGTATATACACTTGGCTGTGTGTCAACATGACCCTCAAAAGTCTGATTGGTTTCAGCCCCGAAACAAACAAATGATCCGTATTGTGGTTGCATGACCAACCACTGCTGCCCAATGGGTTGACCAAGAGCCCCAAAACACTGCCGCCCCGGATTTTTTTTGCATTGGTGATCGCTTCAACCCTTTTTGGTTGGAGTCATCCTCTGAGAGAATGCATCAGTCGTGTGGCTGGGGTTATGCCCTACAGCATCAGGGCATCAAAAACTGGGGAAGGTTATAAATCAACAGTCCGATCCACTGCTTCAGTTGTTCGAATGTCCATTGCCACAATCCATTTACAACAAAAAAAGGTCCTCGAAACACAAAGCTTGCTGGCTGTTCTGGGGAGCCATCAAGCTACACATCTGACGTCTACATGTGGATGTTTCTAAAGTCATACGGTACCCCCAGCTATCATCCTTTATAGTAGTAATCATCGTTAGTAATCAACCAACGAGTAGTTGTTCAACCATTCTTGTTGATGATTCTCCCCAATTCTTGTTGATGATCCCTAACCATTCTTATTAGCCACTATAAGCTCCAACCTTTGTTTGGGGGTCGAGCCGCGTACCTCGGCGGGAGCGTTAAGGTCGAAGTGCGCCAAGGTCTCCTGAATGTTTAGGCAGCGGTGCTGTCGGTGGTACGGGCCCGGGGCAACGACTTTCATCCGCCCCGGGGCCCCCAGCTCCGCTAATTAGCATGTTTTTTGGTGAACAGAACTAGGGAAACTATTCTATAGTTCACCAAAAAACATGCAGTTTCCCTAGTTCTGTTTTTGGTTAACCCACTATTGTTTTTTGGTGAACAGAACTATAGCAAAGGGTATAACTATAGTTCAATGGCTTAAAAAAAAACGAGTTTTGAACGTTTGGGGCCTCACCTTGTAACCATGCTGCTGTTCAGTGCCAGAACTGTGGTACCATCCTGCTGTTCATAGCCAGTGATAGTAACTTGGGAGATAGTTAGTACCACCTTCAGGGAAACAAACCATTTCTGTTTCCCCAAGTTACGGCAGTGTCCTGCTACATGATAGGGAAACTGCCAGTCACTTAGGGGTACGGTGTAGACCATCGCTTTGGCAAAGCCCCAAATGACGAGCTGGGCGAGATTTGGGCGAGATCTGGGCGAGATGGGGGTGATATCCGAAAAAAATGTTACAGCTGTTGTTTCCTTCCTTCTTTCCTATCGATCTATCTATCCATCTATCCATTTATCGTATCTATCTGTCATATCTATCTGTCCTATCCAACCATCGAGATATCTACTGGCATCTGTCCTATCCACTCATCTAGTAATATGTATATATATATATATACCTGGAACCCGAATGACCCTTGTTTTGGATGGTTAACCCCCAATTTTCTGGGTCAAACCTGCCAAAACAAGGGTCTCTTAGGTTCCAGGTAGAGAGAGAGAGAGAGAGATGTATATATATATATATAATAAATATGGCTGTGGGTCAAAACCCGTACCCCTGGTTCCCTTATTATTAACCATTGTTTTCCCTATAGTTTTGTTGGTCATGAACCACCATTATTGGCAGATTAGTATTGATCCACAGCCAGTTCCAGCTCTGCTTCGGCACCTCCAGGCTTCGGACGCCACGTGCGTCGCTGCGCTTGGCGCTGTTGACCAACTGCAGCGAGCACCGCGGCGGCGCGAGATGCGAGCTGTGGAGATCAGCTGGGTGACTGCAGCTGTGGATATTCACCAGCTGACTGATGAACAAACAGCTGTATGATTTGTATAACAAAATGGTTTAACCACCAACTGGTTAACAATAATGGGGATAACCATTGTATAACAAACCAGCTGTATGTGGTTAACAAACTGGTTAAAGATTAATTGTATCAGCTACAAGTATATGGTAAATATCAGCTATCACAATTGATTATATCAGCTATATGGAGATATCAACTATATCAGCTATATGTTAACTATAGGGGATAACCGCCAACAATAATGGGAGGTATATCAGCTATATGTGGCTATGGGTCAATATTAACCAACTGACTGATAGCTATGGGTCAATATTAACAAATCAATCATACAGGATGATAACCAGCAGCAGAGGGGAATATAGATAAGGGCTAATGATGGCACCCTAGGGCTGCAGGGTTTTGACTCACACCCATATCTTAAACTGCTGATCTTTTTTGAACAACCGAAAAAGCTGGAGATGCTGCTGAACGCCTCAGAAAGGGATAAAAACAGAAACGAAGCCACAGCAAAAAAAAATACGATTGAACCACTATTGGATGCCTCAGCAACGATTGAACCGTCCGCTATTGCACACTATTGAACACTATTGGGCTGTGGGTCAAAACCCTTAGTCCCCCTGGTTCCCCCACTATTAACCATTGGTTTCCCTATAGTTTTGTTGGTTATGAACCACCATTGTTGATGGTTAATGTTGACCCATAGCCATGGAATCACTTTTGAACCACTATTGAAAACAACCATCCACTCACTCAGTTCACCACCTCAACAAGCTTTTCGATGCTGGCTTCCAAGCTTTCCAGCCATAAGACTGGCACTGCTTTGTTCAGATGTAGAAATATGAATATATATATATATATATATGGGATAGAGATATAAATGTATATAGATATATGCATACTGTATATGTAATGCAAATATATATATATATATTTATAGTAAGAAAAACCAGGTTGGATATATAATTTTCATTACGCATGATGGTATATGTATACGTATATATTGACCGTTTACAGTAATTTGTGGCAATGGGATAGTAATAAACCAACCATTTATAGTGAAAGGGCCCCATTTACAGTTATATATGGCTGTGGGTCAAAATCCCGTACCCCTGGTTCCCCTATCATTAACCATTGTTTTCCCTATAGTTGGCTGGGTAATAACCACCATTATTGGTTGGTTAATCTTGACCCATAGCCATATCTATATGCATGTAATGTTACAGATCCAGCTATGAACCAGGTTGGATCACCCAGGGCAAGACCCTCACGGATGTGGGCTCCCAATGGTTCTGGTGGAGCCGGTCTGAACTCAGCCAGGAAACGAAATTGACGTTATAACAGAAAAACCTAACAGTCAGCTAGAGGTGGCTTCAACACAATCCTCACAATCAACCATGACACCATTCAACAAGATTGTCTTAGAACCAGGTCATTTTCTATTTCTTCTTGGTGGTTTAACCATTATTCTTGTTTGTCAATCTGCCCTTGATTAACAGTTCATCAATGGTTTAAACCCCTGTGCATACTGTATCCCCTACAAAACCATGCGCCTTTTTGGGGTGTGACTACCTGATTCAGCCGCTTCCACCGCCAACCGGTGGCACCTTGGAATCAAACGCAGCATCGTTGGGTCGGTTTCCCAGGCAGCGGTCAAGGCCTGCTCAAAGCTTCAGCTTCAGATGGCTGGCTTAGGGTAACGACGGTTGTTGAATGGTTGGTTGTAGTGTTGAGGGATGGTTGAGGTTGGTAAATGCTTTTAGTGGCGACATCATGGGATTGTGGCGGTTCAATTGTTTGAGCTGGGAAAAAATGATTTTCACATCCACAAGGATGTCTCTGGGATGGAAATTTGAAGTATCTTCATCCATTTTCATGGCAATATTCTTGACCAAGAAATACCTGCATTTTCTGCTTGTGACGCGGATGGGCAAATCCCAAGATGTCTGAAAGCCCTCTGGCTAAAGGTCAAAAGCACGAACTATCTATAGGTGCAAAAACACCAGCGCGGTAAAAAAGGATGAATGAGAATACACATGTAAAAATGAACATTTATCGATATGTATATGTATATATATCCTAACAGTCCCTGGTTCCTCTGATCGCTAGTCACACCCCACCCATAGATAGCAACACTCCCTTGAAAGCACATGCTCGGTAATCAACTCAATTTTGAATGGCCAAGATCTTACCAATCACACATGGGTATTTTTATGTAAACTCAACTTATCATAGGTATTAGATATACTTTTTGAAACCATAGATAGCTGGCATACTCCCTACTATTGTTGGTGATCATTTCCACCTTTATTGACCATGAAGCAGCTAGCTAAACCAGCTAGGTTCATTGGTTCATTGCTTGACCATATCCAGAACCCATGGCTACTACCGTGGAGACTTCCGCCACCGGTCTCGCCTGTCCAATAGATGAAGGCCCGCCAGATCTGGCGCCGATCGTCGATCATGGTCATGGATGAGCTGTTAGTTGATAGGGGTGATCAACAACAATCAATGACCCCTATCAACTCACATAATCAACTATGATATTATAAGATACCCATAGATAAGCTGTTAGTTGTTAGTTGTTATCAGTTGATAACATGTCCATTGTGTCATAGATAGTTGATCCTTAAAAGGGATTATGTTAGATAGTGATCAACAACCGCTTATCTTGGCAGCTATGATAACAACTATCAACAACCATCCAATGAGGCGATTTGCGGTGATGCTTGTCATTTACGGTGACGGATGGTGCTTGATGGTGTTACATGTTTTTGATGGTCATGGATTATTGTTAATAGGGCTAATCACGGCCAATAAGGTAAATAGCAATTTATATGGTCGTTCATAAAGTAATATTGCAACAGTAACGGGGCATTGCTGAAAATTCAATGTTGGTGGCCAAAAGGGCGTGAATACCAACAATTACAAAAAAAGTGGCTAAAGGGTATGATCCTGGATGAAAGTCCACACAATCCATTAACTCAAAGGTATATCAATTGCACTAATCAACCGTCATCAATTGTCATCATCTATCATCACCCGTCATTAATCATTAGTTATCTATTAGTTGACCATTAGCTAGTTAAACATCATTAATATATTAATCATCTGTCACAACTGCTGGTATCCCTTGCATCGAAATAACAAACAGGCGGGATGGCATAGCATCGGTCGAGCATCCTCTGCAACGCAGCACATCGCCTTGCAGACCAAGGGCTCATCTTCGGTCGTTCTTTTCACTGGGTTGATGGAAAATCTATGTTAAGAACTACCGAAATCACGGGAAAACCGACCTGGCAAACCAACATAGAGTAATGGCCTATGTTGGAAGCCCGGCTGTTCTTGACCACCAATTCATTCAAAGTTATATAAGGGTTTCCAAGGTCGATTTTCCCAGGAAAAACATTTCTGCAATGCTTGGATCCCAAAACAGGTCATGCTATGTCTTGATGAGTCACTCTTTGTGATCTCCGGTCATGGAAGGGTTAGGCAACCGGAGTCCCTACAAGAGAAAAAACGCATGCCCAATATCTTTTGTTCATGCCTGCATACACTACAGTATTCTGGAAAAATATGTATATAAATATATGTATATATCTAAATATATATATATAATCGCATATGAACATATGCATATACACAATATGTAAAAACATGTGTCTATATATATATATATATATTTTAAAAAAATGAACATATGCATATACACAATATGTAAAAACATGTATATATATATATATTTAAAAAACATATGAACATATGCATATACACAATATGTAAAAACATGTATATATATATATATTTAAAAAACATATGAACATATGCATATACACAATATGTAAAAACATGTGTATATATATAAAACATATGAACATATGCATTTACACAATATGTAAAAACATATATATATATATGTACAATAGCATATGAACATATGCATATACACAATATGTAAAAACATGTGTCTATATATATATATATATAAAACACCAACATACATGAATACACAATGTATATATACACATTCCTTACAGTAATTAATTAGTCAATACATGCTTGTTGAATAAAACATGCTTGCATGTGCAAGCACAACATAGACACATAGCTGGCCGCTTGTAGCCGGTAGGTGCGAACCAAACTGCTTGGGTGCCGGGACGCAGGTGTTTCGTTCGCGTCGCCTTAGGCAAATGGATCGAAAGTGTGACTGGTTGGAGGCTCCACCTCATGTGAAAAAAAATGATGGTTGTTAAGCATTCAGAAAACAAGAATTGACTATAACATGTAATAATGATCGACCTCATGATGGTTGTATCCCGATGTTTGCTATGCCAACGCTAAATGCTTGTCCAGTGATGGATACCGATTCGTAATTAACAGTATTGTAATCGACAATTGGATACACTGGAACTAGTACCATAATCAACAACCGATCATCCGCAGGAAAATGATGATGTTCGGTAATGCTGAAGAATTGTATGAAGAACATTTGCAGTAGTTGATCAGACATGATCAGTGAACATCTGCAGTAAAATGGATGACGAAGAATGCGTACTTGAAACATGGCTATGGGTCAAAACCCTTAGTCTTCCTGGTTCCTCACTATTAACCTTTGTTTTCCCTATAGTTTTGTTGCTTAGTATCCCTCATTCTTGGTTGGTTAATTCTTGACCCATAGCCACATCTTGACCAGAAAAGTCACCATGACCTCCAGGCACAGCTGGATACCTGGAGACATGACCTTGGCTGGTTGGCTTACCATGGAGAAGCTGAGGACCCACAGGTGACTCCAACAGGTGCTCGTTATAATAGCCATCCATAGGTGACTTGACCTGTTGGATCGACCATAGGCAACCATAGCCAACCATAGGTGATTTATAACAGGTGACTCCAGCCATAGGTGATTTGACACTTCGTTTCTCAAAATGATCAAGCCTACTCTGCATGTTTGGCTGGGCGGTATGGTTCAGGGGTATGTACTGGGTATGCTTTCCAAAACATGTCACGGATTGGGGGGTATGTTGCGTGGGAACGTGTTGGAGGTATTTTGACCATGCGAACATGCCCTGCTAAATTGGGGGCTCATCCAAAAAACATGTGTTCTTCTACAACTCACATGCTGAAAAATTCTTGAACTTCTTCAAATGGTCCCCCAACATGACCTGAATGCCCCGTGCCGTTTCTGAACGACTCAGTTTCACCAAGATCTTTCTATCCTTATGACTGCTGAAATTTGACGTGAAGGGCTCATGTCCTAAGACCTTCAACATCCACTATCTCAAACGCAACCCTTGAAAGACTGGGATATCATGTTTTTTCTCCCAGATTGCGACTTTACTGCTTGTCTTACCATGTCCACACAACTTCCATGGATATCTCGTGATATTCACCCCACTAGCCGTGTCGTTGCTCAACGGTTCTCTATGCCGATCACCCGGCAACCACCAGCTGGGTCACAACTTCCTCAGCCACCCACTGTGCCCCCCGACCGCGTCTGACCTGCAACAGGGGGATATGGTTGGGTGCGGTCAAGGGGACATGGTGAAACGGCATATCGATGTTTCCACAACATGCGGAGGTGGCCATCACCCAGGCCCGGCAGTGTTTGACTTTGAAACACGTGACTATAATCACATGAAATTGTGCATCTATAGAAATGTCAAACTTGTTTTTGTTCACATGCATGGTTAAGTGCATCCAATGGGAACAAAGACCTACATGCAACAAAAAATCTTGCAAAACAGGTTTCGTGATTTCTGGAGCGTCCAATTCACAAATGAACCCATATTGCCAAATCAGCTGCCAAACCAAAACGATAACGAAGCTTGCCAACATTTTACCGACAACATCTGAGTCAGTCTGGCTAATTCCAAACAATGTGAAATCTGTTTGAACAAATGATTCACCTCAAGTATTTTTTCCAATTCAATCTGATTACCATAGTAATCATTAACAAGTTGATCTACCCAATCATTCCTTAAAGGATTTTTTGCCGAAGTGCCTATGACCTTGTTGAGAAATTCAGCACATCGGCTGGAGCAGGGGTCCAAGGCTCATACCGACCTTTCTGTGGTCCCAAAGCCCGGCCTTTTTGCTGCGGATCCTGGAGACGCACCTGGCAGACTGTGAATGCATGCCTTGGGGCCTCCCAAAGAACTGGGGTTGAAGTCATGATGCTTCATCCCATACTTAGCTGGTGCATCCCATACTTAGATGATTCTTCCCATACTTAGATGCTTCATCTCATATTCCAACAATCTGGGCCATCTAACCTTCCTCTGACTAGTGGCATCCACTTCTTGGATTCCCTAGGTAGCAACTTTCAACTAACCATTCTTGTAGGGGCTAGTCGAGCTACCTTACAGGGTTTATAACCATTGTTGGCAACTACCCATGGCTATGGAATTCACTAACCTACAGCTGCACATCAAGTCGTATGCTTCAGGCGTAGCCCTCCCTGCTCGCCTTGAAATCTTGCCTTTCAGCTGTGCGATCCATCCCACTGCCAGGAAAATGCAGAGCTCCTGTGTCGCCCACAGAAATCGCAGTGCGGATCTGCATTTTTGTCGGATATTGATATCAATATATTAATAGATTTTAATATCAACCAATAGTATCCAATGACCCTTAATAATAGTAGCAATGGAGAAGCACCATGTTTTCTAGGAAACCCGGAGAAATCAGCTATACATGGTGGATTTTCCATTGCCAGGTTAACCAAAGGGTACCCGAAAAATCCATGAGCTAGGTGCATGACTTTAAGGTACTATAAAATAAGATGCTAGTGATTTTAGACGTGTCCAAAAGTGGCGGTTGGAAAGAGTCAACCACCTCGACTCTCATTGTCTTGCAGAAAGCGCATCAATCGTGGTCATGTTGCTCTGTTGTTTTACATCCAGTGGGTTGGTTTCCTTGTTAAGCGGTTGTTGTTTACCGGTGAGCCCCACGGCTATCGGCTGAACAATAGATGACCCTTGATTTCTTAGTCCTCGTGCTAAACCAATGCCTGATCGTCGCCCCAAATATGTAAAGATTTCCAACTCGTGCGGTTGGCGTCATTGGGGGATGAGATGATTGTTAACATTAGCTTATAACCATCAACAAGCATCTACCACAATACACCTTGTGAGATGAAATCATCATGGATCATCAGCCATTAACCATAATGCACCGATAAAACATTTATCAACGATCATCAGCCATCATTCACCCGTTATTGGCCCTTGTAACCCATCATGAATCAACCACTGGCCTTATTAACCACCATTAACCGTCTGTATTGGTTCCCCTTACTCATCAACCACTAGCATCAATCATGAGCAGCAACCATTAGCATCCACCACTGGCAATCAACACTTGCATCAGCTATTGGCCAGCGGTTGTGATCATTACCCATTGTAACTTGTAACCATTACGATCCACTATTCACCCCCAAAGAACCATGATTATCCAATATTAAGCACCAAATAACCACCAAACAACCATTCAATAACCACTAAATTACCAATATAATATACAACCAAAATTTTCCATTACAGTAAAACCACCATTGCAACCGTTCTTGAGCACTGACCACCCCATCGATGACCATGGCCTCCAAGCGGCGCAGCGCACTCCTGCAGCCACAAGCTCTTCTGTCTCAGTCGACAGCGCTGCTCGCAGCGTAGCGCTCTTCGCAACACGCAGTAGCCACAACTGCGGCGCTGACCAGTCGGTCAGCGCTGGGTCAGCGCTTGGTTCGTCTGTTGGGTGGGAATTCACCAAGGACAAGGGAGATATAACATGATGCAACGAGTGAATCAAGTGGTACATGGGGATGTTGGTAAGATTAAGCTGTTGCTTGGTTGGTCAAATGGAGATCGTATGAGATAATTGGAGTTGTATTCTCTTGGAAAGTCCCTCTACCAAAGTTGCCAAGCTGTACTGCAAAACATCAAGGAGACGGCACTAGCATGACCATGATCACGAATTCATTCCGATTCGTAGTATATGCATGATTTCAAATGATTTCCATCAGTAGTATGAAATAGGTTGATCAAATATCCTATTGAAAATCCTTTCATATATAATTTATGATGGTTCACAGAGCGAGCAACTCTAAAATAATATCGATAGTTCCGAGCTCATAAAGTGTTGACAGTGGTGAATGATTATTTTTGTTTGGTTTGCATCGGTGTTCTTATGATTGAATGTAATTACATTCCACTAACCATTAGTGATATTTAGTGATGTTTGTGCATTGGTGGCACTTCACTAGCAGCTCGATGGTGGAAACCCACAGTTTGAATTCAATTCTAAGAATCGCCACATTGTGCTTGGATCTCACCATACACAAATATACAACTGGTGCACCAAGCTATGGTTACTTATGTACACTGGGAGGTAGAAGCACTATCCAGAAAATAGCTTCTACTACTGAGAATTGTAATATCTTCCAATTTCTTGAGATGTTATTTTGTCGTGGTCAGCGGCGCAATTTCACTTTTTGTCACTTCGACTCTCGGAAAATATAGTCATGGCACAAAACAGGAGTTGCAACTCCATCTGAAAACCTTCAGCCGCAAGAGGCAAGCAGTTTCACATAGAACAACTCCAAAAGCAAACAATTTGGAGTGACTGAGTGATCATCAAGGAACTACTCTGGATGAAACACATGGAACACTAAAGTGTGAACCTGGTTTTCAGGTTCCATGTAAGTGCAACTTGCTGCTGGCACATTTGGCGCTCAAGCAGAAACAAGGCAATGGGTGGGAATCGCCATTCTTGCGGCTTACATCTGCTTACATTTTCCAGAACTTACAAAACAACATATGGGTGTTTCTCAAACTGGGGGTACGCCCAAATCATCCTTTATTAACCGTTTATAGCAATCAATAATAAACCAACCATTTTTAGGGGTTCCCTGTTTTGGGAAAGCCCAACTTTCCATTGTCACAAGGCGGTGTACGACCATCAACCTTCAAACACAATCTTTCGCTGTCCCAAGGTTGCTTTGTATGACACGCCCCCCCCCTGCTATGCCATTGTTGGGTCAGTGGCCAGTCAAGCAAATTTCAACAAAGGGGCCTCTTCCAATCGTTGGGATACTAAGAAAGTAGTGGTGCTGTTGAGTTTGCCTATGATTAGATGTCATGCAGTGCATTCTATTCCAAGATTCGACCAATACCCTCTGGTAACTTCATATGGCAATGGAAAATGCACCGTAAATGGCTCCTTTCCCAGGCTTTCTCTATAAAATATGGCAATTTTCCATTGCCATGGTAAATTACCGGAGTGTAAAGCTGGCTGATGAACTCACTGGGAGAGCTATTGCCTTGTGGTTGCTGATAGCACCAGCACCAATGGGTTAGTCCTTGAAATTTCCGGCACTGCCAGGCCCTTTGGCACGCCCAAGGATGGGTGAACTAAGCCTGATTATCACTGGGATGTGCTGGGGATTTCTATGGTTGATCACAGCTATCCATGATTAATCCCAGATATCTATGCTTAATCCCAGTTATCTCTGGTTAAATATCATCCAACAATACAAGCAACTGTGGTACTGTATCTATGGTTGATCCACTCAACCAACAGAGCTTAGTGATACCAAGCCAGTTGGTTTGGATGATCTTCCCAAATGTAGATCGCCCGCCATGCGTTGCTGTGGAGCAGGACTCTGTTGGCAGCCTCTGCTTTGGAAAATGCTTGCAAAATGGCGGTGAGCCGCGTGGTATCTGTGGTTCATCATACTTGGCGAACGGTTATTCTGAATACTCCATTGCTGACATCTGTTTTTTTCAATGACACCTAGTTTAACACATGTGTTTTTTCAATGAACCAACTAGACATGTGCTATCACCAACAGCTCGCTGGGCTGCATCTGCTGGCTGAAGCGCCATCGAACAGCGCAGCGCCGCACTCAGACTGCTGGGTGGCTTCATCCAGCGTAGCCGGCGCGCAGGCACGGCAGGTGAAGTTCACCTCGGAGGCATCAGCTGATGCGGCGACAGACAAGGCGCTGGCTGACGCAGCGCTTGGAAAACCACTGATGAACCACAGATATGATGTGATGAACCAAGTGATAAGTCACCAAGTGATTATGATGAGCAACCAAATGCTGTCTAGTGATAAGATTCGTGATAAGTACTGGCGGATGTGAATCCCCACTTGCTAAGTGGTCACCAGGGTTATAGGTGGTGTAACCTACCTAATAGGGGTTCATAACCATGGTTATATCTGCAGTTATAACCCCAGCTGCGCGTCCAAGTGCCGTCCCAACAATTGGGAAAGTGTTCCAAATGAAATGGTCGTGCTCCCAAGAAAAGATCTATTTTCTGGGCGGCTGAGGGGTACCCCCCCTTTGATGGATACTTCCATATTGGTTCCATCTCAAAACTTTTGGGCAGCAAATTTATCTGTGAACAGCAAGGTTGGGCAACGCTTATTGTTGGCGTAGGGTAATCAGTAGTCAAACACTTGGTAGCTCACATATATAGACATATATGCACGAGAATATGGTAACACTACAAGTATTCGCAATGTGTCAACAATTGAATCAATCCTCTCCAGCCTAGTCACCAACCAAACTATACAATCTATACATGTACTGCGTAGCTATTATCTCTTGTTGAATTGTGATTGAACGACCTTCAAAATCGAGCATCTCCGCATGAACCGCCCCGGACTTTCTCCTGATTGTTCTGCTCGGTGAAACTTGGCGGCAGTTGTGGGCCTAATGTTCTCCGGCGTAGGACTGGATCATCACTGTAAGGAAGCCCCTTGAACGTGGAGTGAAGCATCATCAACATGGTCTTTACAATCGTCTGCTGTTTCTTTTGGACATGGAACACTTTGGTTGCATCCCCTGCAATGATGGTACTGTCAAATCACCCATGGCTTCTCCAGAAAATCAAGCGGTGGAACTTCCAATTGAAAACCATCCCAGAATACACTAATCTATATAATGAACAACTTGTGAACCAGTAAGCCAACCAAGAACCCCGCGATCTAATATGTGACCAGTCACCAAAGAACCAAACAATTCATTCAACTACCGAAAGGAAATAAACACTTGCAACGCCTTTGAAAGCACAGCCCCAACGAATCCCAACAACTCAATGTTGTGATACCTCAACCGATCCTTTGCCCACTGGGGGATTCCTTGCGGGTGGCCCTTGCCAGTAGGGACGTGAACTGCAGCACGATGAGCAACAGGCGCAAATGTTTGCAATGGTTGGAACTTGAAAGCCTTCTGATAAAGGTGTTCTTGTGCAATCATCATCATCCGAATGAGTTTCTGGCGCTTGGAACCTGAAAGCATTCTGATAACGCGCGGACACTGCTCAAAAGGTCCATTTGCTGGATAACCTTCATGGGGAAATGCACTGAAGTCTGGTGGTGCAATTCTATGGGGGTTAAAACATAATTTCTGCTGGTGGGAAAGGGATTTGGAACCTCCTTGAACCTATGCAGACTTCAGAGTTGGGCGTTGGATTCCGGTGGATCATGGTAGACATGGCAGGTTGCGTGTGTGTGTGGCTGTGTCCACTGAATACGCACCTACCTGTGGCTGGTTGTTTATGTTTGCTCGACAGCTTCCCCATTGATTGCAAGTTGGTTTCATCACCACCATATGTATAGGCTGTATAGGTATAGATTCATATTCAGTCTTAAAACTATAATCATCGGATATTATATGTGTAATTAACATGTATGGGTGCAAATGGGTATGGGTCAAAATTATCAACCCACAATATGGCCAATTATAATGGACATGTATTATAAACCAATGGTTTTGGGGGTACCCAATGGCTTGACCCACAACCAAACAGGTGTTTCTCAAAATAGGGGACACCCCAATCATTCTTTATCAACCATTAGTAGCACTAAACCAGCCATTATTGGGGTACCGAAATAATAGACACATGAGTATCTATAGGTACATGCCATCTTTTGAGAACCCCCCTAATATTGTGAAAGTGCATATGCACAAATGCCACATCAGCCACTGCTGCAACTGTGGGTAATGTACAGGTCTGTTGGATCCAATCATTTCATCAGTTTCAAGAACATCCGTAGATATACCAATAGCTAGATATATACATTATACATGAGTATGTATATAAATGTATATACGTATGCATGTATTTAAATATATATATATGTATACGTATGCATGTATTTCAATATATATATATATGAAACATGCATACATATATCCTTACATGTCAACATATATATATATGTATACAAATAAAAATGTTATACACAAGACACATGTTCATATAATGTCTACGTAAATGTGAAATTATGTAAATATTTACACCTATAAATATTTATGTCACAAATGTTTACATAGACATACACACAGCTACATTGTTCCATCTGTGTTTTTAATCTATGTGTAAATTGGTAAGTGAAGGCATGCATCCAAAATTATCGAGATAGAAATACATAATGACATATATATGTATACATATGCATATATTCATAGCGGGATTATATTCTACAAATACATGTGCACATAAATTTGTTTTTAAATATAATATCATGTCATGTTACCCGTTTTTTACACATTCATTGGTAGTGGTCCTAAAAAAAATGGTCATTCTCCCGGAAGCGGCCAACGATTAAAGGAGGACTGAAAGTTCTGTTGTGTTTGCGCTGATGGTGAGCTGGGTAAGGCTAAGTTGTCAAGTCATCCCCATGAAAAGGCACGTTGCATCATAGCGAAAGAGCAACAAGCTGGGGAAGAAAAAAACAAGGGAAAGTGTGAGAAGCAACCAAACAATTATCAGTTGCCTGTCCTAAAAAGCACAAGTTGGATGCAGAATCTGAAGAATCATCCAACTCTTTGAAGTGATCAATGAATGTTTGTTCTTCATTGCGCCCTGTTGCTCCTCCACAGCCCTACACATGCACAGAAAAAAATATATCAACAGCTTAGTTTTCATACAGCCCTGAAATAGGTCTTTCCAGATCTGCGACCGCTGAGGTTCAGCTGACGATCATGCATTGGCTCACTCTATGGATGAAGCTTAGATTCATTTGATAGAAGCCTTCTGTTCAAGCTCACTTCTTCTATTTTGCCCGTTTTTTCGGGAATGTTCACCCGTTGCATGCCCACACAAATGGTGCGTTTACTATTAATGATCAAGGAATAAAATACTTAATTAGCAAATAAAGTATATGATTATGGAACACAAATGCGTAGCGGCTACATATTTTGGTTTCACTGGCAGCCATATTTCTTTCCTGCATCCCTTTTCCCCCTCCTTTGTCAACCAGTCCCAACAAAATGATCTAACATGCTTGATCATATAACTTGGGACCCCGGAGTACTACCACAACCTGGTCTCACCCCAATGGGGCAAGTTGACACGCCTATGGCTCAAAGCAGTAACCATTTGATGACAATGACAACGACGGGAAACCAACCATTGAGGGGAGCGCAAAACTCAATTCATACCCATAACTAAATAATTACCTGGCACGCCTTACTGACATAAAGACTGGCATAGTTGCTTGGTAGTCCGGGGGGTGCCCTCTCAGCTTGCCAACCATACTGGACCTACGTGCCCCAGGGATGTAAAACCACTAGGAATTTGTGGAAACGCTGAAACAAAGCAAAAGTGTATGAAACAAGCATTGCAAATGCATGAAAGCTCAAGAATGGTGCATTCCAATTTGCAGCCATAAGTCACGTGGTTGTTTCAAGATAGGAGTACCCTTAAATCATCCAATAACAGCCAGTAATTCATAGCGTTAAACCAACCACTTTTAGGATACAGTAACCCTCATTTTGAGAAACCGCCGTGTGACTGATTTCCCTGATCACTTCGTTCATTGGTGGACTTGGGATATCCCTATGGACAGCAAGTCAAATCGATCAGCGCTGTATTCCAGCATTGGTTGAAACCACCAACCAGCTTGGTCGTTGTCACCCATAGTTGAGCACTGTTAACCATAGTTGACCACCCACCAGTAATTATTTTGCCATTATTGTTGGCTAATTTCCCCTCTTGCTAAGCATGATTCATGGTTAAATACCCAAAAAAACTCTAGAATCATACGGTATTTTACATTGTTGTCATAGGGTTTTGAAAGATCAAACCATTGTATCATCCCTATAAAAGGTGAACATCGTCATCATTGTTGTGACATACACGGGTTTCACATTGCTGTCATACGTCACACCGCCTCCAGTTGTTCGTTATTGAAACCTCCGCCCGCAGATCTATCGACCAATCAGTAGAGCAGTGGTGAAAACGTCCGGCCCATGAAGGGTTGTCCATAGCCATGGTGGTGTTTCATGACTAACCATGGATACGGTACTACCTGGGCATGCTAACCAACAGTAACGGTTCAACAACTACTGGTAAATGGGTTTGTCCTTGTCGACATGGTGGTACCTAATTACTCACTATCCAATAAGAGCCATTATGACTAGGGAAACCAACCAGCTGGTAGTGTGCTAGCCGTCTGCGACTACAGGAAACCGCGATCATCTGGCAAAGTGCACACAAAGCTGTCCATAGATTTTGCAATCCCCAAAGTCCAGCAATCTTGATCTGCTGAAAATGAACATGTTTTGGAAGATTGGTAGTCGTGCCCCTGATTTCGGCCTTTGACCATCAGCCATGACCCAATGATCAGGTAACACACACACACACATACGCAACAAAATCAGGAAAAACTCAAGTCAGTAGATAAGCCCCGAGCGCACTGGATGGTAAATTAAGTATGGCTCGCAAGAATGACGAAACTCTAAGTTTCCACCAAACTGCTCACTTGGGGATTCTGTAGACGGCTGCAATAAACCAAGAGTGGAAAGCGGACACCAGCATAGGTGGGGTACCCTGACTCCAAGGTGACGGACGCCACATCTCAGTTTTCTAGACGTTGTGGAGTGGGAACAGCGATCACTTGCAGTTGAACTCCTGGCGGGGTACATCTCCTGTGGCCATCACAAACGAGAAATTGGGTATTCTTTTGGGACTTTAGGAACTACCCACATTAAATAGATGAACAAACAAAAAAATAAACAAATCTAAATACATGAATATATTAATATATCTACATCATTATAATCATCCATGTGTCTTTGAGAAAAGCCTAGATAGGATAGTTGGTGATTCTATCCTGACAAATCCTGAGGATTGGCACTCAACCGTGACGCACATCTACCAACTCAGGCGCATCCAATCGGATTGCGATAGTTTTTGAAGAGGGATTTCAACATCGGCAGAAAATGATCCTTTTACCTACAAATCAAGCAATGCTAAGGCTTTTCGCCTGGCAATTTCAACCATGAAGCCACAGATCAGGCAAAACCAGGATAGACCTTGACCCCAAACCATCCCAAACAAACAAACACCTCTGTTACCTGTGGAGTTCGGGGTGAGGGCTTTGAGCGTACCCCTGCGCGTGTGTTCACAACCCAAGTACCATCGGCAGAACTTGTGAGGCAGCTCACAATCCATCTGGTGGCCTAGGACTCCTAGGATAAAAGAAATCATATTGTTCCAAATAAATATAGTACGTAAACATTTACATCTGTTTAGCAGTATATATTCGTATGATCATTTGCGCCGCGAGCTAGTTATCTTGGTGAATGTCCCCAACGAACGAAATATATAATCTGAATCTATTATAAACCATAGGAATTTCATGGATATTCACATGTTTCAACGGTCTGTGCATGACCATGGGCTACCAGGGGGTGCAAATGTTCGTCCTCAATTGAAGTTTCCCTTTGGACGTGTTCGTTAGAACTCTGCAAAAACGGTAAGTGGTTGGTGGTTTCGATCCCTGTGAAAAATAGTAGTCAGCCAACCAACCATTTGTTCATGCTGAGGAAAGTAAAACAGTTTTAAATGCTGGGCCGCGTGACTTACTTCCACCTACTCTCGACATGATTCCTGAGCAAATCACAATGACTTCCTTCCTGGTGTCATCGTCACCCAGAGCCAGCATGGCCACGGATAAGCAGCCAGAGCTGGTCTGCCTAGGACCAGGTATTTGGAACGTTACGCTAAAAGAGCAATTGATTGGGTTGGAAAAGCAATATGTTGATAATTCGGAGAATCATCAGAACTTATCAGTAAACACCAAACCACACATGCACAGTAATCTACGGACGAACCGTTAGGTGGACAAATGTATAAATACGTAGGATGCCATACGGATTGGGAAAATAAATAAGCAAAGGACTGATCACAGAAGTACCGGTCGCTGTTGGCTAATAATGACATGGCCAAGAAAGGTCAACAACCAACACCAACAGGAGTTCATAGCGCATCATAGCGCTTGAATATCCTCACTGGTTCATGATGGTTGATTAAAAGCCTTTATCATTCCAGCCAATTGGGATGTTCACAGCCACCCATTTGTTGGTAGCTTCGACCCATCTATTGCCACATTTCCAAACACAGCTTGGTCCCAAGCTTAAGGATAGCAAGCGAGGCATCTGCGATCATTTGCGCAACTTGCGGTATCCATCTAACTTGGAACTAAAGAAACATGAACTCCAAAGATTTGTTTATAAAAGGGCTGTCTATCTATACTCAGTTGTGCTTTAAACCATCTCCAAATATGTTTGTTTGAGCACTTGAAATAGTATAAACCACCGAGAAGTTACAGTAGTTTGATGTGCGTCCAAGCCTAAGCCACAGCCAAATTGCATTCTTGGGAAATGCATCAATCTTCATAACTTCATAATTCAATAATTAGCATCGACAGCCGCATGAGACGTCTTAAGCATGCTGCAGAAACTGCCCCAAAACACATTTGTGGGTCCATTCTCTTGTCGGGTATGCAGTTTGGACATGTTTGGACCAAATCGCATCTGAAATGATAGCTGCCTACAAACAGGATAAACAGCTTCCAACTTGGAACCGATACTGGCCTAAATGGCAAGTGGATTCTGACAACAAAAACCATCAACACACAGACAATATATATATATATATACATGATTGTACATCACTGCGTACATCAACATATGCTTCATCGGTATTCACAAGCAATCCGGTACGATATAATCTCTTCACCATCTGCTCTTCATGGATACCACTGCTGGCCTAGCTCGCAATGTTGCAGTGCAACAGTCTGGAACTTGGCTGACTCCCTTTTTGAAGTCTGCTTTTTGTCGGCTTCCTAGTGCAAATCTGAAGATCACTTGTTGTTGAAGGAATTTCCGTCGATGACCTCTGGTTGCCTATCATCAACCAGCAACCACACAATGCTCAAATTGGGACCGTCAATTGATACTACCTCAATTGGTTGAGCTCATCTGCCATCATTATTCAACCAGCAATCATGCTCATCTGGCAGTTTCTCAGAATAGGGGTACCCCCAAATCATCCACTATATATTAGTCATATATAGTAATAAAACCATTTTGGGGGATCCCCATTTTTAGAAACCACCATCTGCTCATAATCTAATCGGATGAATGATTTTGGCACTGCAACTTGCCCACGCTGGCTGCTCTCTGAAAGTTGATCTGGCACTGGCTCAAAACCCTGCACCCGAGTGGTTCCCCTATCATTAATTATATAACCATTGGTTGGTTATCATCCCCTACTATTAACCATTAACCAGTTACTATCAACCATTGGTTGGGTGATTAATATTGTTTTCCCTAATATTGTTGGTGATTATCCCTCATTATTGGTTGGTTATTGACCCAGCTCGCCATGTGGCTATGCTCTACACATGCATCCCTCATAAAGGACCCCAAGGGGATGGCAAGCCATTGAAGACTGTGTCAGCTTTGGCCGGTGAAAGCAGTTGCCAAGTTCATAGGCTACACGTCTGGGGCGCTTCCGGGGCACCGCCCATGGCCGCCCGTTGCTTTCAAATCACACGGACGGTTGCGGCTGCCGCGTACAGCGCGCAGCGAAACCACGACTAGGGCAGCAGCGACCCATGGTTAACATACGCGAACTCACAGTTTTTTGGACGTCATTTGCCAGAATTTGAAATGCCGTTGATCTGGAACATATCCTTGATCAACATCCATGAACATATAGTTGGAATCTCAAAAAGACCTGTTGTTGATACCCTCAGATTTTGGCTGTCTAATATGTCGAATTTATGGCTAAGCAGAAGATGTTAAGCGCTCAAGGTTGGTTCACCATCATATTGTGATAAAACTGTAGCTGTAATCAACACTTTGGCAGTATCAAATACAGGCAAGCAAAACCTCTAGCCATGATGACCCATTCACGAAATCTTGGTGCCATCGGCTGGGAAAAATGCTAATGATCAAGCATAATGGCCAAAAGTATATTGATCATGCTTCCATCAACAGCCATGTCTAAGGTACATGAATATATATATATATATATTTATGTTTATTGAAATAGTTATATACATAGAGAGAGACTATATATATATATACGCACATATGTATGTATGTAAATATATATATATATATACACATCCATGTATCACCATAATATGTACTACATGTACATATACATTTACCCGGCATGAAACAAAAACGGCAAACAACCTGAAACACATCACTATATGGCAGTGGGTCAAAACCCTGTACCCCTGGTTCCCCTATCATTAGCCATTGGTTTCCCTATTGTTGTTGGTGGATATTGACCCAGTGCCATATATCTAAATCTGGTGTTCATGGGCATCCCAGTCGTGGGGCGCCTCCCCCAACAGCGCCCGGTCCCAGTGCAGTGGCGACCGCAGCGCCAGACCCCGAGCGTCAGCACCAAGCGCTGTGCCCAAGCTGAGCCACCCAACTCAGTGTCCGTTTTTGGGCCAAAAATATACATAAGCTAATAGTTAATGGCCATTATTGGTTTATATCACCCTATGGATATTAGCCATTAACTATTAGTTAATAGTTGATATCACCCTATGGATAATGTATCATAGTTAATGGATAATATCCATAGGGTGATATATTGTAAAATTAACCGTCATAATTAAATAGTTGATAGATAGGCCAATAGATAAACCAGTGATAACATAATACTTAATGGATAATGAAGCTGGGGATAATGAGCAACAACAGTGGGGCATATACCCACCATGTGATCTGTATATAGGGATTTCTTAAGATGATTCTAAATAAGGACCCCAAACATGGATGCTGTATTACTGTAAATGATTGATAAACTAGATGATTTGGGGGTATCCCTCTTTTGAGAAACCACCATATATAAACAACCAAACATACATGTATATATATATAACAGAAATCACTCATACATGCATAGAAAATATCATATATCTAAATATATGTACATAAATAAAAAAACAAATATGATATATATATATATAATATTTTTATATTATATATATGGCATTAGATGCCTATGAAATCCCATGGGCCACGACCAACCATGCCAAGAAAGGAGGTTGGTGAACATCCCAACAGTTGGACTAGGTGATCCACAGCCATACTTCTGGGGTGCTGAAGCGAACAACGGCTGGACTTCTGGCCATGTGGGGATCAATTCCTACAACGGCTGGCTTACTCCAGTAGCAAACAGGATCCACGAAATCTAGGTGAAATCTTCTTGGAAGTGAGCACACCTATCAAGTCCAATCTTCATTGAAAAACTGGTACTCAGATTTATTGAACGACAGCTATAGATTGGCCACTGTCGGGGGGATAGCCTTAGCATCCATGGCTGGCTATCCTAGTCTCATGGGTCCATGAATAATGAATAAAGGCTTTCCAAATCACCGTCCCCAGTGATGATCATGGCTGACAACCCCATCTTGATCACTGGTTACCACTGCGTTGCAGATTGAACTATACCAGGCAGCTCATTGATTTTGGCCACATGGTAGTTTCTCAAAATGGGGAAGCACAAAATGGTTGATTTATTACTTGGTTGATGATCAACTATGGTCAATGATAACTATGGTTCATAATAACTATATATGCTTAAAAACTATGGTAAACAACAATGGTTGATAACTATGATTAACAACTATGACTTACAATTATGGCTAGTGACTATGGTTCACAACTATGGTTAACACTTAGTTTCCATAACTGTGGCTGTTAACTCCTGATGTAATCAACGGCTGCCCCGCTTCGAGGCTCGGACTTCCAGTTGAGAGGCTCCGGTGCTCGGCACACGGCGCGAGCTCGGTGGCGGGGCATCACCTGCCCTCCGCGACCTCTGGGGCTTTGTTCAGCAGTTGAATCCTCAGCAGGTCACGGCGGCCACTGCGAAGATCACCAGACCAGGTCCATGTCGACATGGTGGGATTTGTTCACCATCCAATAACGAGTACATGGATGTACATGGTAGTCATGTCTAACACATGAAATGGTAATATATGGTAATCATGTCTAATACTTCTGAAATGGGACTAGCATTATTATTCTGAGTAGAAATAACCATTATTCATAGGGACAACACCATTTTTGTACTGACGAAGTCAGTGAGGTCACCATGGGAATGCGGATAATGCATAGTCAGGATTAATAAACCCCCCCTAGTTAATCAACCGCCTCCTCATCCCCAGACCCTGGTCCTTACTAAAGTTAATTAGGCTCTGATTTCACCCCCTAATAAGCTAGGTTCACCCAAAAACACCCCCTAGTTAATCAACCACCTCTGGATCACTTAGATTTTTTTTCTTGTTTTTATTCTTTAAATTAGTTTTAATTGAAACCCTTATCAATCCAATTGCTTCTCATGGCTAGTGGGCTTAGATTTCCCAAAAAGTCTATATATGTGTTTTTCTTTATTACCCGCCTTTTAAAATCCATTAAAAAAAACAACTTTTTAGGAGCTCACAAAGGGTACCCCCCACAAGCCTGGAACCACCCTTTTTGAAATCAATCTAAAAACAATTGAAATCAATTTAGAAACAATTGAAATCAATTTAAAAACAATTGAGGGCGTTTATTTGGGGGTGGTCACTTTTGGACACCTATGGTCAGACCTTGTTGACCTTGTTGGCCTTTAGGGGGGGGGGGTTATTAATCCGGGGTAGGCATTACTGCGGTCGGTGCCGTGTGGCTGGTGTCCCAAGAGGTGGAACTCAAGATGGTCATGGGGAAGCCGGCCCATGAGAGGAGGGCCTAGCACCACATTGACCGACTCAGAAAACAACGGAGAAGTGGTTGAACCACCCCTACCATTGGTGGTTGATAGTGGTTAATAGTGATGCTTAATAGTTAATATTATTATGATAGTGGCTAATAATGATCATCAACTGGTTGGTGGTTGAACCGC
>VSDK01016202.1:77982-96904 GCA_009767595.1 Symbiodinium kawagutii
GAACCGCTCCGTCATGAAAAATATGTTTGCCAACCAATAAATCAGCAAAACATTTGGGAAACAAATGTTCACACCCACCCACCAAACAACATGAAATTCTCTCCAAGAAACTAAAATGGATCGAACATACACATTTCAAATAATTTCCCAACTGCCACCCCATGGCTTTTACACATCTATAATTTATAATAGTTTTCCCCATGTTTCTCGCATTGTTTATCGAAAAACAAATCTCGGTTGTTGCAGGCATCCTGGCAACATACCAAGGATTGCTGCCAGGTGATCAAAGCACATCACCGCCGTACAGTCGTTGTTCCATTGTGGCCCAGTAACAACATCATTGCCAGCGCTCTGGGAACATCTTGTGGATTTTGAGATTTTCAGGTTTACAATTTGGCTGGCTTGTAAACAATCACTGCTAACCATGTTTGCCGGTATGCAATGGCGATAGTCACGAGCATCGCCAAGGATGGGGTGAACCATTTGATCAATCAACTGCAGTGCCAGCACGGATGATCTCAACAACCAGCGAGCAATTAGGACTCTCAGCAAGTTGATGAGCTATGCATTAACCAGCAACTGTTCAATCAGTGCATTCAGCCTCTGATCTGCAAGGGTTTGAGGGACATTTCCTGAGCAAATGAAGGATTGGAGGATGCCAAACACAATGGTAACATTGCGGTGATGCTTATTTCCATGAATTCAACGAAACAAACCATCGAATCATATCGAATCCATTCCCCGATTGGTGCATCCAGCGCTAAGTGCCGGGCACAAAGTTGCTGTTGGGTTCTGTCTTTTCAATCTGACACAACTCTTTTCGCAAGCGCCATTGCCACACGCGGCAGGCTTCCTGCGACAGGCTACAACGAGGCTCGTTGGCGATTTAGATATTTCTGTGGAAACTTTGGCAATTCATCAGGCGCATTTAAGCAACAGCTGTAGACATAGTGTGTATCAAATCCATATGTATATGCAAATCTATCTATGTAGGTATCTATCGATCTAGGTCTCTAGGTCTCGAGGTCTCTAGGTCTCCAGGTATCTAGGTATCTAGGTATCTTGGTATCTATCTGTCTATCTATATAACTATCTATCTATCTATCTATCTACCTATTAAATAAATTAAATAAATAAATATATATATATGGGCGTAAAGTATACAGTAGCTCAAATGCATGTACCTTCATATGCTAGTTTATACATACACGGAGCATATCTGTGTATGCAAATACATATTTTTAAAAAGTGTCTTCACATGTTTCAGATGTAGACATTGTGGGTGAAACACAAGAAAGAAATAATACAAATGCATTGGGCTGGCCAGTAAGATTCTCACATCCAAATTACCAATTCTAGCGTCCACGTCCCTGGAAAAGCATGGAAAATCCACATGTGCCCATAGCATTTCTGGCCACGCCCAGTGCCGGACAATTTGTTCGTGTTTGCTGGTGATTCTAGCTGTTTATCAACGATGACTCCGGCCGGTTTTCAGGGTAGCCAAGATTCTGGCATGACAACATCAAAGGAGGAACTCGCGAACAGCGTAAACATATTCATTTTGTCAACACCATGCATGATGTGGAACCACGGCAACGATATGTTTCTGAAAACCAAGGAGGGTGATACCCTTTCATGACTCATTCCATCAATCCTTGCCAGGGCACACTTGTTATTCCATCAATCACGATTCAAAGAACCTGAGCTGACAATCCTGCAGCTATCATGAATCATAATCATGGACCAACAGGTGGTTCCTCAAGCCGTTGGGATCTCCAAAATTATGGTTGTTTTATTACTATAAATGGTTACTAATCTGGATGATAGGCCTAGGTGTGTCCCCCAGCCATTGAACAACCGCTGTAAGAGTTGCGTGTCACGTGTGGACGCGCTGATCCCGAAGGATCCACCCTCTGCTCCTCAGCTTCCTTTACGGAACATTGGAGTGAAACTTTCCTTGGCGTTGCGGGAGGCATCAAACCAAGTGGTGTGGCGCCAGTGATTTCAGCAGTTCAAGTGGCTGTCAGCATCCGTTGAATGATGTTGCTAAGGAGGAGACGAGCAATTTTGGGTTTTAGGAACCATCTCAAACATGGCCGGACTGACATCAAACCAAGCTAGCGAAACCTCCCCTGTTGTGGAGCGTTGGTAAACACCCCTCAATGTTGTAATGAAACGCAATGAAACACAATGCCAAGTGGCAGTTTAGAGACCATGTTCTGTTTCCGGTACTTTTTTCTTTGGAATTGAGCACTGAAATGTTGCAAATGTGAGTTAGACCCTGGAAAATACACACGAAACAAACAGGCCACATGCATGCAATATACTATGATTAGTAATTACATGACCTACTCATGTTTACTTAAGCATAGGACTTTCTTGACTTGATTGATTCTGTCGAACCACAAGCAACCGAAGTGAAAAACCCAAAACAGATTACATACTGGCACCATCCTTGAGATGTTCACTCATGGCCAAATGTGCTATGGATACATCGCCATGTCCACTTGAGCGGTTTTGCCTTGTTACAGAATAGTTGATTGGTCAACATCGCCCTATGATTTGAGCTCGAAAAGAGTACCTTTGCATGAGCCTATTCTAATTCTAGTTGGTGCTTAGAAGCATAGTGTTCATCAAACATCTACACCTGCCTATATCCTATCCGGCAATCCCACCAAGAACAACCAAAGATCCTCCGGTAAACCCACCAAGAATCGCCCCCCAAAAAACCGTCCACACGTGGAGCCACTGGAAAGGCAATGTGGGAAGGGCAGGGTGAGCCTCTTACGGTTGAAGGTTACCCTGTACGGCTGTCCACTCCTGTCCACTCCAAAGGTTGTGTTGGTCAGAGCCCTATCATCTGGGCGGTCTGCATAAATCAATATAAACCAAATGTAATGTATATTATATATATATATATGTATAAGTATGGATTTATTTGTTTATGATCAAATCAGAGAATATACAGATATGTATACACATATTATAAAGAAATCACATATTATTGATAGATATCTATGGCGTTTTTTCCCACAAGTACAGGCCCTTCCTAAGTTCATGCTGATTTCCAGTCTTGAGCTACTCCTTCGGAGCACCTTGCCCTCCAGCCGTCCAAGTTTCTCATTCTCCAGCTGTTGAGATCGTTGTTTCTCTTCCTGTGGCGACTCAGAACTTAATTACAATCAACAAAAGCAAGGTATAACCGCATGTAAGCCTATCTATCTATCTATCCATCCATCCATCCATCCATCCATCCATCCATCCATCCATCCATCCATCCATCTATCTAATATATCATATATTTATCATATATCCCCGATTGTCCCCATGCGAAACACGTGATAACAGTCATAGTCATGCACTTGTACCCCGAACTGGATGGTTTACCTGTTAAAGACACTCGAACGGCCTGGTTGTCACTTCACTCGGCTGTAAGCAGCCGGGAGTGGGTTCTCATGAGTCAATATGGTAACCTTCTCCAGCTGATCTCCCCTGCCAAAATCTCCAGAATCACCAGTAGTTACCATGTAAGTCATCACTACTAACCATGATCATTACCATCATCATGTAACTACTGGTGATTAAGCCATCATGGTAACTACCACTATTGATCATTACTAACCATGATGAGGCCATCATTACCACCACCATGTAGCACCATAGCTACCTCTGGCGATGCCAGGTCTGCGCTACGCATCGCGTGGCACCGGTCGGGCCTTGACCTGTTGTTCCAGAACTCGATGTTCCTCCTGGGCGTGGCGGGCAGGTCAATCCCCACATGGAAATTAGTGGATAAGAAAAACTAATAATGGTTAATAGTGGTTAATAGTGGTTGACAATGACTAATAATGGTTAATAATGGATAATAAGCACAATAGTGGTTGATAATATTGCGCTCAGTAATGACTAATAATGGTCATTAGTAATGATTATCCACCATGACAGTGGTTGATAATGGTTAATACTCGTTGATAACGGTTTGTAATGGTCAATAGTGGTTGATAATGGATAATGATGGTCAATCGCGCTTGATGATGGTTAATCATCAATTAATCATGGTTGAGTCTTGCTATCCCAAAAAGACATAAAAAAAGTATTTCATCTATCAACTATCCCAAATACAGTGGAAAATAGAGAATAAAACCGCGCAACAAGAAACAAACTCGATGATTTGCGAGACCACTACGCAACATTCATGCAACAAGCAATATCTCTGTGTGCGTGACTTGTGACCAAACTGCAGGGCGTTAACTGAAAGACTATCTGAACAGGTCCCGCCAGCAAAACCAGGCGGTTACCCTGGTTGGGTAGAACCGAATGCTCAAGTTTTACCCTTGGTGCTAACCCAAGCTTAGCATTGGTGAAAACAGAGAAATGTCCTAGGTAGGCAGCATGAAAATATGTGATTTCATCTGCTTGCAATGACAAACTACTCTTTGTTCATTGAGGGGTGGACCTGCAAACATGCGAAGCCCTGCGATATCCCAACCCTGTTTTCTCAATGCAGAAATTCCCAATGATCATCGTTGCAACACATGCGAGATACAGAACCACAGCGGTACTCCACACTTTGAAGTTGGCTAACGAGCCACAAATATGAGGCTCTAATCCACCGTAGATCCAAGCCTTCCTCACCTTGCCCAAGTAGGGGTACCTCTCTGAAAAAAACTGAAACCAAGGCGGCACATGCTACACTCTCGACCTAATCCACTTGTATTTTCTAGGCCTTTTACGTGATCATCTCCCCTTAGAATCAACCAGTGTTGGTTGTTGTCGGTTGATGACCCCAACAAAAAGCACATTGGGAATCCCGTGATACCCTGTGTCAATGGTTTTCAATGACTGTTACTGTAACAGTTTTCTTGGGCACAACTAACACATCTTACAAGTAACAGGAAAAACATCTTGATGCATCGCACCAAGCGGCTCAGTTTCACCACAAACAGCTGGCTTGCCGCCAGAACAAAAAGCATGTGGATATATGTAAATAGAGTGTGTAAATATGATTCGTTTATTAGTATGGATCTAGCACCAATCACTATTATGAATCATTCTGTATCATTCTGTACCATTGAACCATTAACCATTGCAAACTATCAGTATAATCTAAAAACATCTGCAAACCATTCTCATTCATAAGTCTTGAGCCTTGAGCTTCGTGAAGTATCATGAAGCTCAACCGCCCGTTGGATGGCCGTCCTCGAGGTTTTTGAGTTGAGCACGTTCCTTTTTCAACGTCCTGAACCAGCAGCTGGATGAACACGGGAGACTTCGGCCATCCAGCAATGTTCTATCCCGAAATTTGGTGAAATTTGTAGCTGTTCCCAAAGAAAAATCGTCCCGAAAATTTATAGACCAAGAGTTTTTTTCCACAAAAGTCAACACTGGTGAAGCGACCATCCTTGGGAACGAAATTGGGACCATGGGAACGTGCGGAAGATCTCCAGTACCGATGGACGAGACATCCAGAAGCACAGAGAGGCATTGTCCCGCAATGTGTAGCCATGATGGTGTAGCGCTGGTGATGGGTGCCTGATTCAACAGTTTAGTTAAGCTCATGGACTGGAAGAGCCGACCCAATGGCTGAACGGAACCCTCCATGTATGTTCAGTCGGAACCAAAGAAGAAATAGAATGAAATAGATAGAAATAGCAGTCATCATTGTGGCCCAATGGTTTTAATGATGAAGAGATTGCCAGAATATCAGGGCGACATTGCGGCAACATCCAACAATCATGGTCCACCACTACAAATCATCTTGACCCCGACAACAGTGATTTACGACACTAGGCGTGCCACATGGTAACCGCAGTCCCAAATCAGTTCCACCGGGCTGTGCGGCGAGGAAGCTGGTGGAGGGACAGATGTAGCCGTGAACATCCCAACACAGTTGTGATGTTCACCACAGCGTCACCGGGGTCCACAGCCACAGAAGTGGTAGCTGCCAGTGGGTTATTGTGGCTTACAAGCAGTCGTTGTTCAAAACTGATGGCAGAGCTTGAGCAGCCATAATATGTACATATATGCATATCATATATGTATACATCAGTGTTTATTGTTTGCTATTATCATCGCTGCCATCATTAGTATAATCACTATGATCATTAGTATAATCACTATGATTATCATCATCACTATCATTAATGACAGTAATTATGATTGTTATCATATATGTACTCAAATTGGTTCATCGGCTATCACTGTTTTTCTGATGGTTGATGACTGGCACTGGCGCTTCAAGTTATGTGCGGACAAGTCACTCCAACTTCTCTGCCTTCCTTTGCTGCATAGATGCCTTGGTGATGTCCAGCATTTCAAGGTGTGATGAATTTCTGGTTGGTGGTTGAACCATCCCTATGGAAACTGTTGGTCAACCAAACAACCATTTGTTAATATCATATACGCAAAACATTTGAAAAAAAACATTAAAACCACCAACCAGATTTAATTTGCTATGGATGGGTTTATTACATCAATGGCAAATAACCAAATAATAACTAGGGCCACTAGGGGTACCCGTATAACTCGCAAAACCACCAGGTGAGGTTGTACCGCCTTCCGGTTGTTCCATCGCTCAGCTGTTGCATTGGCAATCTGTGATCACAACCAGAACCAACTATAACCAACCAACATGTTGCGCACCCAACGAATCAACGAATCAACATTCCATCAACATCCGGATCTCCTCAATCCACAGCTGCGTTTTTCAACGTATGGCAGTGGGTCAAAACCCTCAGTCCCCCCCCGTTCCCCTGGTTCCCCTATCATTAACCATTGTTTTCCCTATAAAATTGTTGGTTATTATCTCCCATGAAATTGGTTGGTTAACGGCTTGACCCAGCTTGCCATATCTCACTCAGCATCCCAACCAACTGCGATTCCATCTCTGCAGTGCCTTCCTGGTAGTCGCGAAGCGTCGCCTGCTCTAGCAGGCAGTTGGGTTCCAGTCAGGAGTTCTGCTGCCGGGTTCCCAAACTAAAGCTCGGTAGCTCCAACATGGGGGTTCACCCACATGGTAACTAGTCACTAGTTATTGCTGGTTATTGTTGGTTGGAGTTATTCTTTGCTGCTTGTTGGTATGTTGCAGTTACTACTTATTGTTGGATATCAAAGTTTTTGTTAGGATAACTATATAGCAGGGTAGCATTCGTATTACATGAAGAATAAGTATATGATAGTCACCAAGCATGGTAACTATCAGGTAACTATAACATATTCATCTACAATAAATTGTAACTTATAACATATCTGTTCATTCTCTGAGTGAACTAATGATCACCAAAAGTCTTGTTGGGTTTATTATTCATTGGGGTTTACCACCAACGATTCAATAGGGGACTAACCATCGAATCCTTGGCATCACAGTGATCTCCAGATTTTCCGGCACCAAAGAATTCATGAAAATACCAGAAATACCCCAAGAAACATATACGTTTCACCAACCACCCTTGATGGTTGGGCCATTGGAACACGAAGATACCCATCATAGTTAGCTAGTTACATGTATTCATGAACGTATTTCCTATATCGTACATGATGTTACATGCATTATCCATCAGACTGTTTAGATTACATCATACTTACATGTGGTGGTTTCTCAAAATGGTGGGGTTACCCTAAAAATGGTTGATTTACTCCTATAAATGGTTAATCAACTGGATGATAGACGGTCCCCCATGACTTGCCAACCCCCACCTGGAGCGACTGAAACAGCCGAAACCTGCTGCGAAATCCTCCTCTCCATGGAGAGAACCCCAACAGTTCCCTGTGTTTTGACAATTCTCAAGCCGACCCTCCACCTCGACCCAACTTGCAGTTTCAAAGTTCCACAGCCGAAATCGCCACGATTTCGAAGCTCGAGCTCCACTGAAAAAACACTGGAACCAGCTGATGCGGCTTGGAAGCCATTTCCGCAATCATACCCTTGCTGGTTCCACAGGATTTGAATCCACCGGTGCCCCAAACCACAAATTAGACCTCATCTGGTTGGTGGTTGAACCACCCCTATGAAAAATATTAGTCAACCAACCATTTGTTAAAAATTGCTAGGGAGAATTAAAAATGTTTGAAACCACCAACCAGTCATGAAAAATGTTTGAAACCACCAACCAGTAATGTAACCAGTCAGAAAAAAACAAGTCGTAGATCCGTCAACCAGGCTCTGATGGAAGAGTTGTTATTGCCCCTCCACAAGAAGTGTCACTAGGTGGGTGCAAATGCAAAGGTTTTTCTATTGTCTCCCTCTTTCAAATTACACTCTAGTAAACCAACCTAGAAGTGGACAATCCACCATATATGTTTTTTCCTATAGGCAATAGCCATTCATAGCTGGTGTGTCTTATCGAAAATTCCAATTTATAGCAGGTTTTACCATTAAAACATGACAATTTTACTTGTTGTGTGCGCTTTGGAAAGCCCATCTGAAACTGGCAGCTCTGGTCAGCGGCTAGGAAGTCACGACCACTTGGTCCTGGCTGATCCTGGTTGATCAAGGTCTTGATACATGATCACTAACGTGGTTGATCAAGATTAATCCCGACTAATGATCCCTTGAAGTAATCCCTAATGTTTATTAATAAACTACCCTTAGTAATGACTCAAGGGATAACCTAATGAACTAATGATCCCTAATGTTTAGTAATAAACTACCCTTCTTTGGTTATCCCTTGAAGTCATTGTTCATTATCCCTTGAAGTTTCAGCTTCCGCTGCCACAAAAGTAGCCCCCACTCTATGGCCTTGAGCTTGTTAACCTCTGCGTGAAGAACCTGCTGGCAGGGGGCCCGAATTCTGGTACCACCTATCTGAATCAACAATGGTCGGTGGTTTTCAACACCTATGAAGAATATTAATGAATATATATCATCAGCCATTGTACCATTGCTAAAGATGAATGTGTGCTAATCATACACATCAATACTACCTATTCATGAAAATTAAACATCTAACATCATCTAACCATATCGTGAAAGCGTCACTAATCACCATGAATCAACCAACATCAATCGCTATGCCACCCTGCCTCAGCAGCATGGAAACAACTTGCAACAGCTTCTTCACCGATGATGAGATGGTGGTTTCTCAAAATAGCAGACCCCCCAAATCATCCATTAATAGTACTTTCTAGTAATAAACCAACATAAACCAACCATTTTTGAGGGTTCCCCACTTTAAGAAATCCCCAGATGATGATCGCTGCCCACCGGGGAGCGGTCATGACGTGACGAAAACGCGTGGCCACCTGCGCTTCCTTTTGAGAGCCGCTGTCCTCACTGCGCACCTAACGACGCGTGCCACGACCCGCCACGGGAGAATCCAAGGGTCAAATTACAAGTGGCGGTTTCTCAAAATGGGGGTACCCCAAAATGGATGGTTCATTACTGTAAATGGTTTACTATAGGATGATTTGGGGGGTCCCCTATTTTGAGAAACGCCCAAGTGGATCATTGGTGTCCGAGAGCACTCCTTTCACGTCAACCAGCAATTCTTCACATGTGAAACCTAGCAGTAAAAACATAGAACAGTGAACCAATGGGGTCCTCGTGCAACATTTGGCGAGTCAGTTTTCGGTAGTGTTCGTGATTCCCAAAAGTCATTAACGATCTACAAGAGAACGGGAGCTTGGATCAGTGTTGATTGTTTCGTAGCAATTCCCGGCTCATGGGTCACAAGAAACCCTTATAAGCCAAACACTACAAGCTCTTCTAACCATCAACAGCTGGGCATCTCAATTGCTCCGCAACTCGGACAAGACTCAACTCCCTGCCTGTTGTGCGGCACGGAGCAGCTCTTGATTCTCAGCTGTCACTTTTTGCAAATCGCTTTTGAGTTGCTCCTGAACTGCCGGACATCGATCAACTCAAGCGGTTGGGCGAGCTTGGCTCTGAACTTTGATGAAAATCCCCTTGTCAACAAAATCCGAAGACAATCCATTCGTTTCCATGTGGGTTTTTGTGATGTCACTACCTCCCAGCCGCTCGATCGGTTACTGTGCAAGTCCCACCAATCGCTTCTTGGGACATCATCCGCCGGTCCTGCCGTTTCGTGGAGCAGCTCCCCCCCCCCCCACGCCCGAGTTCAGGGCCGAGGATTTGACGGAGTTCGAAGAGCTCGACTCATCCTGGCATAGAATGGTTATTTAACGGATAATGGACAGCAATAAAGTTGGGTGCATAAGGGTTATTAGGGAAGAATAGACACCAATATAATTGGATATATAAGGGGTATTGTTATTGATGATGATGATGACGATGATGATGATGATGATGATGATGATGATGATGATGATGCTGGTGGTGATGATGATCAAACTTACCGCAATGATATTGGTTTCCATCAATAACAATGCCCCGGTTAACAATGGTTGAAAATGGTGAATGAATGATGGGATGGACGTAGTCAATTTTGCTTTAGTGAGTAGTGATGGCCAAACATTGCTATTAAGTGACCACTCAATACAGAGCAAGTAGCTGTTAGAGACCGTCAGCATAGGAGTTCGCTGGGACATCTTCAGCACTAAGTCGCCATTGATATCCAGTACCAATCATCGACTTTTAGGAAATAACTTATAGCTGTACTACATTACGCGAAAATGTTTGACAAGCAACAATTAAGCAATTGGAAAACTGGTGAAGACCTGCTAACGGTAGAATCACCATTAATGGCTATGACTGTTGATAATGGTTGATAATTCCCATTACAGCAGTAATCAATAGTAATTAATACCAATGGTGTTCATCATTAACGGCCATTGATAGGAGTTGAAAGTGGTCGGTTGATAATGCTTAACAACAAATCATTATGAATCAGCACCGACCATCTCCAGCATTCATGCTGCAGGAAACAACTGAAGACGGTGATCATCCGTGATTTCAAGCCATGAGCTCCAGCTTGCGAGATCGCAGACAGTGACAAAAACAACGAGCTGCGATCATTTTCTGGCATCATTTTCGGTGAGGAATCATCCCACCGTCATCACTTCAAACCAAGTGAGGGCGGTTGCGAACTCAATGGACGGCTGGAATTGGCAACAAATGAACGGCGGTCGGTGAACAACGAACACCCAACCGCATCATTATTGCGTGAGCCTTGGGCATCCTAGGGCGCAGTGCTGTCCGGTATGGAGCCAATACATACGGAAGCTATGTAGCTGTTGACCCTAGTAGCATCATTTCACTAGGCATACCCTCATGATTTGCTACATGCTCATGCTGGTTGGTGGTTTCAACCCCTGTGAAAAATATCGGTCAACCAACGAACCGTTGGTAATACTAGGGAAAATGAAATATGTTGACCAAAACCAGATTAACCACTCTTCATCGTTCACCATGTTCATCCATTGCAAACGATCTACCATCACAGAACCACTCAAATGCTTCGAAATGGTACTGGCTAGTACCACCAGTCTGCCATGAAACAAGCATCACATGCCACCATCCAAGTTGTGAATCAACTAGCTTGAGGCTAGTACCTGATGTTGGCCATATTGGGAGATGGTGAAACCAGGGTCTGATCTGAATCCCATTAAATGATATTAAATGTATCCCAATGACTCAGTGAATCCCATGATATCCCATTAACTCTGGTGGTTCCCCTTCAATCTCGTTGAAACGACCAGAGTGAATTGGATAAAACCACCAGAGTTAATGGGATAAAGCAGAATCAACTAAAAGCAGAATCAACTGGTGGTTTTATCCAATTATATCCCATGACCTCTAGTGGTTTGATCAAAATCCCATGCAAAATCAAACATCAAACCCAATTGATCCCAGTAAATCCCATTGAATCCCATTAAATCCCATTGAATCCCATTGAATCCCATTGAAGCCCATTGAATCCCATTGAATCCCATTGAATCCCATTGAATCCCATTGAAGCCCATTGAAGTGAAGCCCATTGAAGTGAAGCCCATTGAAGTGAAGCCCATTGAATTGAAGCCCGTTGAAGCCCATTGAATTGAAGCCCATTGAATTGAAGCCCATTGAGTTGAAGCCCATTGCATTGAGGCCCATTGGATTGAAGCCCATTGAAGCCCATTGAAGCCCATTGAAGCCCAGTGAAGCCCATTGAAGCCCATTGAACCACATTGAAGCCCAGTGAAGCCCATTGAAGCCCATTGAAGCCCATTGAAGCCCAGTGAAGCCCATTGAAGCCCATTGAAGCCCACTGAAGCCCATTGAAGCCCATTGAAGCGCATTGAAGCCCATTGAAGCCCAGTGAAGCCCATTGAAGCCCATTGAAGCCCATTGAAGCCCATTGAAGCCCATTGAAGCCCATTGAAGCCCAGTGAAACCCATTGAAGCCCAGTGAAGCCCATTGAAGCCCATTGAAGCCCAGTGAAGCCCAGTGAAGCCCAGTGAAGCCCAGTGAAGCCCAGTGAAGCCCAGTGAAGCCCAGTGAAGCCCAGTGAAGCCCAGTGAAGCCCAGTGAAGCCCAGTGAAGCCCAGTGAAGCCCAGTGAAGCCCAGTGAAGCCCAGTGAAGCCCAGTGAAGCCCAGTGAAGCCCAGTGAAGCCCAGTGAAGCCCAGTGAAGCCCAGTGAAGCCCAGTGAAGCCCAGTGAAGCCCAGTGAAGCCCAGTGAAGCCCAGTGAAGCCCAGTGAAGCCCAGTGAAGCCCAGTGAAGCCCAGTGAAGCCCAGTGAAGCCCAGTGAAGCCCAGTGAAGCCCAGTGAAGCCCAGTGAAGCCCAGTGAAGCCCAGTGAAGCCCAGTGAAGCCCAGTGAAGCCCAGTGAAGCCCAGTGAAGCCCAGTGAAGCCCAGTGAAGCCCAGTGAAGCCCAGTGAAGCCCAGTGAAGCCCAGTGAAGCCCAGTGAAGCCCAGTGAAGCCCAGTGAAGCCCAGTGAAGCCCAGTGAAGCCCAGTGAAGCCCAGTGAAGCCCAGTGAAGCCCAGTGAAGCCCAGTGAAGCCCAGTGAAGCCCAGTGAAGCCCAGTGAAGCCCAGTGAAGCCCAGTGAAGCCCAGTGAAGCCCAGTGAAGCCCAGTGAAGCCCAGTGAAGCCCAGTGAAGCCCAGTGAAGCCCAGTGAAGCCCAGTGAAGCCCAGTGAAGCCCAGTGAAGCCCAGTGAAGCCCAGTGAAGCCCAGTGAAGCCCAGTGAAGCCCAGTGAAGCCCAGTGAAGCCCAGTGAAGCCCAGTGAAGCCCAGTGAAGCCCAGTGAAGCCCAGTGAAGCCCAGTGAAGCCCAGTGAAGCCCAGTGAAGCCCAGTGAAGCCCAGTGAAGCCCAGTGAAGCCCAGTGAAGCCCAGTGAAGCCCAGTGAAGCCCAGTGAAGCCCAGTGAAGCCCAGTGAAGCCCAGTGAAGCCCAGTGAAGCCCAGTGAAGCCCAGTGAAGCCCAGTGAAGCCCAGTGAAGCCCAGTGAAGCCCAGTGAAGCCCAGTGAAGCCCAGTGAAGCCCAGTGAAGCCCAGTGAAGCCCAGTGAAGCCCAGTGAAGCCCAGTGAAGCCCAGTGAAGCCCAGTGAAGCCCAGTGAAGCCCAGTGAAGCCCAGTGAAGCCCAGTGAAGCCCAGTGAAGCCCAGTGAAGCCCAGTGAAGCCCAGTGAAGCCCAGTGAAGCCCAGTGAAGCCCAGTGAAGCCCAGTGAAGCCCAGTGAAGCCCAGTGAAGCCCAGTGAAGCCCAGTGAAGCCCAGTGAAGCCCAGTGAAGCCCAGTGAAGCCCAGTGAAGCCCAGTGAAGCCCAGTGAAGCCCAGTGAAGCCCAGTGAAGCCCAGTGAAGCCCAGTGAAGCCCAGTGAAGCCCAGTGAAGCCCAGTGAAGCCCAGTGAAGCCCAGTGAAGCCCAGTGAAGCCCAGTGAAGCCCAGTGAAGCCCAGTGAAGCCCAGTGAAGCCCAGTGAAGCCCAGTGAAGCCCAGTGAAGCCCAGTGAAGCCCAGTGAAGCCCAGTGAAGCCCAGTGAAGCCCAGTGAAGCCCAGTGAAGCCCAGTGAAGCCCAGTGAAGCCCAGTGAAGCCCAGTGAAGCCCAGTGAAGCCCAGTGAAGCCCAGTGAAGCCCAGTGAAGCCCATTGAAGCCCATTGAAGCCCATTGAAACCCATTCGAGCCCATTGAATCTCATTCAATCCCATTGAATCTCATTCATGCATCCAAATGCTGTGTGAATTCTCTCCGCGCGCTGCACCTGCTGCTCAGTCTCCCGGCGCAAAGTTGCCAGCTCCTGGAGGTCAGCTACACGAGCTCCGGCTGGGACCAGTGGCCATGGATGGTGAAAATGGTGGGTTTCATGGTGAAAATGGTAGGTTTCATGGTGAACATGGTGGGTTTATTACTATAAATGATCAGTATTCATGGTGAACAGGGTGGTTTCCCAACTCCTAGGGTCCCCCAGATCATCTTGTATATGAGTCATGTCTAGTAATAAACCAATCATAATTTGGCATACATTATGGCTGATTATTTAATAAACCAATGTTGAGGGTAGTAATAAACCAATACATTATAATCCTGTAGAAATAAACCAATGTTGATCAATTATATTTGATTATGAGCGTAATCTTGGCATACATTATGGCTGATGAACCATGATGGTTGATAAGAATGTTGATGATGGTTATTGACAGCATTGAACACTGATGGTTCATAATTGCTGATCATCATTCTGGCTGTAGAATGCGTAGTGAATACAATATTTGTCTATACCTACTTACTCACCGAAGGTTACATAATGGCTAAATGTGGCTAATCATAGGGATTGTGCGACATCCTCAAGTATAACCAAACAGGGTTCATGGTTCTACCCGTTGCCATTTAGAGTCACTCCACCAGGGAGAGGGACGGGTAAATCCAACCATTGATGGGTTGGAGATGATTAAACTCATTCCCGAACGATGGCAGCAGCACATCAGTAAAAAACAAGATTTGCCAAGCAAGATCCAACAGTTCGATGCAACAACACTGGCCACTGATCACAGGCATCACTTTGGGAAGTCAACTAAGACCAGCTGGTCTTTTTCCGTCTCCTGCTTCAACACTCGCGATGGTGGCAAATGAGTTGTCTACACACAGATGTATACATTACATTGAAGCTGATGTGTTTATAGATAACCATAAGTATATTCATTACATATGCACATGGGAACATATAGGTAACTCCCATCATTGATGCACAAATCACAAACTCCTCGACCAGTTGGCAGACCTCCGCCTCCTGCTTCGCCTTTGCTTCTCGACTTTTCAAGACATCTGAAAGCTCCTCCGAGGTGGAGCGAAACGATGTTACCCGGTACCCCCTGGAAAGATCAGTGTTGGCTTGGAAACCGTTTTTTCACCACATCGGATTACATTGTTTAATACTGTTTACTGATCCAAAAGCATTCCAAAGCACATGTTTCGTAATTGTATATGCAAACCCACTGAAATGATCAATGAATATCAATGATCTTTATAAACCAAAGCCCAGTCCGAAGCACCATCTGAACTATCACTAATGCACGAAGAGAAGTGCTGATGTTCCATTCATCTTCCCGACACTTGTGGCCATTCCCTTGTTTGAATCTGGAGTGATCAATGACTTCATAATTCATCAATGAGCAGTTGTTTGAATTCTCTTCGTGAGATTGAATTTCCCTTTCATAAGCATGCTCATGTATGATCGAAGCAGCATGTTCTTAATTCATCAATAAGCAGCCGCATGATTCAATTTCCCTTTCATAAGCTCTTGTTCTTGTGGTTCATGGTTCCTCTCTCAATGGCTTGGCGTCTCACTCGGGTGCCACGCCAAGGTGATCAGGAAAACCCAGGGGCATCTCCATGGCTTAACACCACCAGAAATTGCGATCATCACAGCAAGCTCGCAACTTAAGTTGTGCTTGTAGTGTTAAGCATCCTATTAGCGCATCCTATTATAAAGTATTATCAAATATCCTATTAGTATCCTATTATTAATTAGTTCTGTTATTGGTGTTACATCACAGTCAACTTAGGTCCTTTCTTGGTGCTCCAGAACCTTCGGCAGGTTACCCTTCAGCCAGGGAAGAACACTGGACATCCAAGCGCAAGAAGCAATTGCTCGGCAGCACCGCCCGTCCTTCTGCAACTTCACAACTTTGGCCCTGTGCACGTTGAGGATCCACGTGAACGGCGTGGTTATAAAGGTGGGGTCTCAAAATAGGATACCACTAATATTAATTAGTATCCTGATAATACTAGGTTACTTATCCACAACTAATCCATTTAGATCCTAGCGTGCAGATTAGCTGTGAAATTTTGATACATGTGGTCCGTGGTGGTCGGTGGTCCTTTGTCAAAGTGGTTGTAGGGTCGAGTGCATGATATTCATGTCCACAAATGGTACAAACCCCATGACATTAATCATGACACTGTTTAGAGTAACCAAGCAGCTTGGGGTACTTGCCACGAGGGATGTAGCCCTGAAAGTGGCACAACCCAGGTCTTGCTTATGAGGGGTACAACCTGCTTACACGCTGGATGAGTAAACAAACTACCAAGTGAGCATCATCTACAGTTGCAGATCTCAGAATTGGAATTCTTCTACTGGTAGCTGATCAACCATTTGTACCATTCACTAAGCATCAGCTTCTACCAGATCAATGGATTGCAATGAAGCGCAATGGTAGCAGCTAATCAACCGTGGGTAGCACCTGCAAATTGCTACACGCAGGGATCATGATGAGCTGCTGAACCATTTCCCTCCACACAAGATGGCGCCTGAGTAGCTGCAGCCTGGTCATGTAAGGATATGGTATTGCCGAAGCCATGTGGATATGTCACCAGGATTGTCTCTTCCAAATCTACCAACGGTTATCATTCTGAGTGAACACAATGTTGGGATTCGCACTTACCTGCGTCGTGCATGAAGGCCTCAAGACCAAGCACCGGATTCAATCTCCCATTTAGACATGATTGAAACAAATCAGCGTTCATGACTTCACAATGTCCACCAGACTTCCCTAATGGCTGAAGGTTTAATTTCTGAGGTTAAGATTTGGAATCAGCATTAAAACAATCAGCCTATCAATCCCCTCTTAATCCGTATCATTAATCATCGTTCAACCATTATTCAACCATGATTAAACCACTATTGAACCATCATTTACTTTCATCTAATTAAGCATGATTGAACCATTATTATTAAGCATTCTTTGACCACTATTTCACTATTATTTCACCACTATATATGAACCACATATGAAACAACATCCAGTGTCGTCGTTCCGTTGGCCTGAAAGCTTCAAGTTCAGCTTCTTTCTTGGGCAAGACTCCTGCCATTGCAACGAATCGCAACTGCAGATGGTGGGACTACCAGCCCAGGGTCATGGCACACGGGTGTGATAAATGGCACTCATCCCATTTCACGCGATAAGACAGCAGTATCAGCTAGTGGGTCTCAAGGATGTCAAACAAAAAACGTTCGCTATCAAACAAGTCGGCTTTCGGAGGACATGTCTTCTGTTTCTGAAGCTCTACAGGAGTTTATTCCCTGAGATCCGCAAACTATTTCCATCCAGTCCCATCTTCAGCATTTCATTCAGCACTCAAACAATAGCTATAGGCTAGAGCACCCTCGTAGGAACTTTTGGTTCATGGTCCCGAGCTTCTAACCTTGGTGAGTGTGATGACTGTGGGATGCCATGGTCAAGTAGTAAGAAATGGCTACCTATAGGGGTTTGTCTATGAAAGGTGTACCTCAAAAGCCGCTGGTTGGTTTCCCCATTAATGGATGATTGTCACTTGCGGATGGTTGGGGTACCACACCATGACTATGGATAATCCCAGTATCTCTGAGCAGCTCCAGTCCACAAAAGCAGCATCTCCCACCTTCCATCTCTTTGGCTTGCCGTTGTGCCAGCAACCTCTCCCGGATGTTTCTCAATCTTTCCACCTCACCAACAAGGGAACCCCCTGCGCACAGCCAAAAATGCATCGAGGTGTATGAGCTGCTTGTCTTGGAACAACATGTTTGGTTCGTTGCAAAGGGTTGGCCATAAACGTGGCGCATCGAAACCAAACAGACATGATCTTTTTGAGTAGGGACTTCACCGGCTTCAGGGGGCGTCTCATATGATTCCGGTAACTGATCCCCCAACAAAATCATGACGATCCCTACTTGGATAGCCATCCCCAATCGATGGACAATAATCATGAATATCGAATGTAGCTTAGATTCAACATAATGATGAGACGGAAAGCGATAGTAGCAAACACTTTCACCCTAGGACCATAGCTCTTCGCCTTCATCCAACCAATCAGTCAGAGTGATTCAGCGTCAATCAACATAATCAACCACAGCAATGCCATTCCTATCATCTCCATGTAGCTTAAACCCAAACGTTGTTTTTGTCCAACTGGCAGATCAAACCCAAGGATGTTGGCTCATGACAAATCTCCAAAATCTACATGTTGATACCAGGTAGGTACACCCCAAAAGGCAAGCATGTAACATCATGGAACCTTAAAATCGGTCGGTCCAGCTCATGGTTCTTCCAACATTCCTATGACGTGGTGGCCAAAGATGGACCATGCAGGCTCAAAACAGGTAACAAAATGTAGCAAGTTCCAAGCACAGATAGAAGCCTGTCAAGTCAACCCAGCCCACCGCCACACGCCAAGCCGCATCTTTGCTTTGAAGATTGGTTTGAGTCTCCTCAAAGCCGGCAAAGCTATAGCTGAGATTGGAAAGGATCTGTCCTGTTGGAGTTTCAATGCAATCTCATAACTTCTGCTCCACCTGTAAGTTTTATCAAGTTTACAAATAAGTACGTAGGTATTTCAGTTACATTTCCATATTTCATTTCACTTCAAATATTCAATCAGTTGAAATTTATCAGCTGCAAAATTCTCAAAGAAAATTCTTCCCAGGCACTGTGTCGTGCTGTTGGGCTTCCGGATGTTCTTCCGCAAAGTCTCGCAGCAGCTGTGCCATGCGCATGGCTTCCCTCAAGGCATCGGGGGCTGGCGCCGCCTCCGGCGGCCGCGCCGGGGCCGC
>VSDK01016202.1:96924-133505 GCA_009767595.1 Symbiodinium kawagutii
CCCCCCCCCGCGGGCCGCGCCGGCGCCGCGGCAACGCCGCCGGCATCGCTGCGCGGCGACGTCGCGGCATCCGCCATGGCCGGGCGACGCACCTGCGGCCATGCGCCAGGGATGAAGCAGCTTGCAGTATACCAAAATGGTTATTAGTGGTTAATAGCTTGTGATGATGGTTACTTCCAGTATACCAGTATACCAATGATGGTTCTAAAATGATGGAAATAACTAGTTGCTTTGTTTATCTAGCAATGGTTGTATTGAAGACTCAACAGAAATCACTAATGCCTGAATCCATGGTTATATTTGCTTCAAGACCATTTGGGAGAAAACTAATTGAATGTATTGAATGCATATGTATATATATATAATCCCACAATGGTAATAGTTAATTAAGTGCATGCAAACTCATTTAAAAATGGATAACTCAATGTTTTATCCCATCATTTCATCATCCTGTACGAAAGTGGGATGAAATGACAAAAATAACTTCAATATAGTTGGAATAATAACATATACTGGCTATCATGGTAATAATGGTATACTAAAGAAGCAGTTGTACATGCAGTTGAAAATATAAATGCTATAAAGAACTGGAAACATACATATTATAAATACGATCAATACCTCATTGTTATGATAAGATATTTGATGGTATTTACTACATGTACAAACGATTTTATTATGGCCATAGGATCACCTCGCGCAGAAATGAGGAAGTACCTAAGCATAGTAAGCTATACTGGCTCTACTTAATAAGAACTAAAAGTCAAAAACAAGAAACACCCAAAACATGAAAACACAAATAAGAAAAGAACACCTGACTAAACCGAACCATGAATTACGGAACATACTAAACCATTACTTGGTTTACTACACCATTACTAAGCTAAACCATCCATTACTACAAGTAAATCTGACCCCAGCTGCATTCCAGCACTCAGCAGCTGTGCACCTCCACATCATCGACCACATAATCGACCTGGCTGCTGTCACAAGTCGACTGAGAATCCATCGCAAATTAACCAGCTGAGGGTTACCCCATGTTACACCCCATTTGATCATCACATTAAAGAAATAGAAGAACCATCGAAGGCGTGGGGGTCTGGCGACATCACCATGGGGAAGCCTGCCAATAGCCATGGTGCTACCTAATCCAGATAATCCATGCCTGGTGTAACTACCAAGATTCACCATTGATGTTGCCCAGCTAGGTAGTTAAATATACCAGTTCATGCTCATGGATAGTGCCAATATGGGTAAAGTGTTTCCCCAACGCTGTCTTTGATGCTTCTCATCCGATTACTTTGCTTCTCAAGCAAAGGGAGTGTGTTTCTTCATCAACTTGGATTCAGCTACCCGACATGTGCGGAGTTACCACCACCTTTCACCCCTGTTACTATTAATTAGTTGTTTTTTGGTTCTTTTCCTTCTCAAGCACCCCAAAGGCTGGTTGTTTTCGGCCTTGTTTTTCCTTGTTGATACCCTCAGGGAAACCAGCCTCACGATAGTGGGGAAGGTGAACATCCCAGAGCTGTTTCCTATTTCTGTGGCCTTTGTATCCCCAAATTGTTGTTTCTCTATTTTCAAACGCTGTTCAGTTGTAACTTGGATATCCCAATTTCCTGGATAAGTTGGATATCCGAACTTGGATATATCTTTAAATTACACATCAACTGGAGATATACTGGTAACAACATGGGAATCATCAGGTTTGAAGAGGTTCTAACTTAGGTCTAACTGAACACACAGAATCTTACCTAAACCAACATCAGTAGCCCCCCCACGCAGTTTTGAAAACTGTTTCTCCCCTCAGCGCAGTTGATCCACCCACACGACACTGTTTGCGCAACCAGCCGAAGTTCTGTAGGCGCAAATCGCCAGGATTTCGTGGGGCGCAACGGATGTGAACTGAATCAAAATCACAATCTTAGTGTATCTTAGTGAACTAAGCCATGAGGTAAGCTTCTTTTGATTGGTTTTCACTCCCAATGCTAGCAGTGGAGTACACCTGCCAACGGGCTCGGCCTGGTCGGAGTCCTCCACGGGCTCTGTCTCTGTATGAGCCTGCTCCGATTCACTTCGGGAACTCAGCCAACAAACAATGCCACTTGATCTTGCTGGAAGCTTCTCGCCTCTCTTTTTTGTACAAAAAAGGTGAAGTTGTAATCCTGTTTTTGTGTACCCGTAGCAACCATTCACAAGATTTCACCAAGTGCTGGTTTCTCAGAATAGGGAACCCCAAAAATGGTTGGTTTGTTACTACAACTGGTTCATATTGGATGATTAGGGGGTCCCCTCTTGTGAGAAACATCCAACAAATGCCTAGTGACATCGAGGCTTTGCCAGCTCAAGCCCTCGCCTCAAGGTCAGGCACTTGGAGAGAACCTTGCTCCTCACAGCGCGCTATGTCGGCTCAACCACGGCTGCGGAAGGTCTCTCGGCCTACCTTTGGGGCACCAACTGGGTGCGGTGTGAACACACCTCTGAGAGAACCACAAGTGGTCATCTGTAGGTTTCGGGACAGCCTAAATTTCTGGCAATCTCTCAACCCCCAAAGCACCCTTCAGTCACAAGCAAAACCTCCCAGACATCCCATAGCTCCTCGGACAAGTGATCTGCCTGGTGAGCATTCGATTCTGCTGATTCAGTGATACAAGGGGAAGCGTACCCTCAAGTTCAACAAGTTGGTATGTGGCAACTATGTATTTTAAGAAGAGTAATTATTTCTTCTGATAATGGTGTATACACAGCAACCAACAACAATGTGGCTACGATATGCTGCCTGTGTCCATGACCATGGCCTACCCAATAGATGGGATGATTCTTGGGTAAAAAACATTGTTGAAGGGCCCCTCTGATTTATGCACAACTGGGATACCCTCAAATACCTTGATATATCAAGGAAAATCTTGCTATACCATATTATTGCTATACCATATTATTGCTATACCATGTTGTTGCTATGATAAAGGTACAGCTGCTGGTATGCCATGGATAGCTATTCCCCGAGATGGCATCCTGGGTCAAGTCAAAACGCAGCAAAAAGTGGGCAGTTCACATGGACCAACAGCGAAAAGTACAGTAAGTGGTCTAACTTCAACCTGATAAAAAAGAACGGTAAGTCCACTACAATGGGTAGAACATCACCAGTTTCAGGCCATCGCGGGCCATGCAGTTGCCATCAATTGATATGGAAATTATGACAGCAGCCAAGTACTGGTTGTCATTTTGCACAAGTGTTTCCTGTGATCAACAAATTACGACTGATACTCGCAACTTGAGTAATCATGATCATGCACAAAGACCAGCAAATGCTGAATTGAGGTTCTGTGATGGATCATGAATAAGCACGATTGAGCAGAATCAACCATGACCAATAACAACTGAACACTTAACACTGTTAGACATTCTTACTCATCATTCCCCGCATTTATACACCACAATTAGCCCACAATTATCGTCGACAATATTAACTGTTACTAACGACAATTAATGATCACCAAATACAATCACTTGCTTACAGTTCTTAGCCAAGACAGTCACTGGTTGGTGGTAGAATCACCCCCAATGAAAAAATCTGCCTGTCAACCAACCATTTGTGACCAAAATCACAGCGGGCAAATCGAAAAAATGTGAATCAAGCCACCAACCACTAGTTGTTTGACCATAAGTCTGTTGTTTATTACCCCCTATTATGAACCATTCTCAATGGATATAACCCCTATTAACCACTATAATCCTCTACTATTAACCACCTATTATTAACCAACCACCAACCACCAACCACCAACCAGTATCATCCCACCGCTGTTCTTGGCTCTTGGCACACCTGGGCACAGCGCTGTTGCACGGCTCCGCATGCGCGCGTTGAGTTCCGCGCCGCGCCTCGTCTGATCCATAGGATCCCCCGCGAGTCACCTGGGATCAAGGCACAGCTGGCCATGATACTGGTAGCATTGGGATGATTGGGGATGATTAAGGATGATCAGGGATGATTAAGGATGATTAGGGACCTAGGGATGATTATATAAGGATAATTCGGGATGATTGAGGATGATTAGGGATGATTGAGGATGATATGTTCCATTCATTGATGATTGCCCCCTTGATTATGACCCATTCAATGATCATTAACCTTGGTAAAGGTCAGATGGTTGGTGGTCTTGCCAGTGGTATATGCTTGTGGCTTGTTGATGGACCACCATACATGTCCAGTGCAGAATTCTTGATCCTCTCTCGTTTTACCTATTTATTGAGGATCGGTTCAATTCATGCAGTGGCATTCCCATTCCGAAATAGCTTGTGACAATCCCGTGTAAACATCTGGGGTGAAATTTGGTGAAAGGCAAATACTAAACGTGGTGTTCAGACTGGGTGTAAAGATGTGGACGGCTGAAGGAGTTTTCTGCTTGACAGAGTAATTACATCGAACAAGCGGATCCATGCAGTTTTCACAGAAAAGCAGCACAAACAATCTGTTGAATATGATCGATGCCTGTTTTCATCTGTTTTCCGATTTTGGTCGGTTAGCTTTCATGTTGGTTGTAACATCCTTCCTGTGGTACTTTGGCAATCAACTGGTTTTAGAAGACTGTACCATAACCTCCAATTACAAGTCTGCGATTATAAGTTATCACCTCCAAATCAAACAAAAACCTTCACAAAACCCCCTCGCAAATCCAGCTGTTTAGAGTCGGAATCCAGCTGAACATCTGCCCATTTTGAGGGGCCAGGGGTCTGACATCGATTTTTCCGGCCCAACCTGGAGGCTGGAGTTGGAATCTGTCTCCTGGGGGCAAAGTTTGAGGCTGCTCCTGGACTCTTCAAAACATCAAGCCAGCAGTTGGTAGATGTTGGTAGATGTTGGTAGATGTTGGTAGATGTTTTCCCTATGATGTGCTTGGTCATTATAAGCCATTATTGATGGTTAATATTGACCCATAGCCAGATGTTGGTCGAAAAATCTGGCCCAACTGCGGTAAGGATGTCACTGCAACAATCAAACTGAACTTGTAGTCCAAACTAAAAAAATCAACAAGGCAGAAAGGAGAAGCCTTCAGAGCAAGGCAGCGATTTTGCTGCGACCTGCTAAGTGTCTAACATAAATCTCCTACCTTTGAGAAATTGACTGTTGGAATGGACTCCGTCAGTCCATTGTGTCGTCAAACTCTTAATCCTATTGTGTTTTTCATGATTGACCTGTTGATACCTCTTGATATGGTTATGATTTTCCATTGCCACGTCAGTTTACTCGAATAAGCCCTGATCAAGGAGTTTGTTGTTTTTCCGCGCGGAAACAGGTCCGACCTCTACAATTCTACCACAGCTGGCCATGACCCCAAACTGGGAAATTATATCTAGATGAGGTCTAAATCGCAAGCTTCATCAGTCCTTTAGTCATGCAAAATAATATCCACATGATCTTAGTAATATCCACATGATCTTAGCAATACCGGTATGATAGAATTAATATGTTTGCTATGATTTTTTGTAGTGTATACCGTATTTACCCACAGCCATAAAATCATGGCAATGGTCTATCAATTCGTGCATTCAAAAAGCCCCACTTCTTGCACAGAACAACCTTAGTCTTGGACCATACACTGCAATCAGGCCCTGAGGCGAAATTGCCATGATGTATTCCAAGAACATCTGGAAACATCATCATACATTTTAGTGGGAAACGATCTGAAACCATCATTCATTCCCACTCAAGATTAGCTTAGTTTAATAGTATTTACTAGAAAACCATCATTTTTTTGGGGTGGTCACTTTCTAAAGATGACCCCTTGGATGTGGGGATCGCAGACTACCCCACCACCCAGGACCTCAGCAGCCTTCACAGTGGTTGGTGGGACCTGAGAGCTGTCACCAGCTCGGTGGCGCGGCACCGCTGGAAGTGGCATCTACAATGCATATAGAGAATGGTTGAGGGCGGTTTGGGATGATGGTTTGGCTATGGGTCAAGCAGTTAACCATCAATAATGGTGGATAAGAACCAACAAAACTACAGGGAAAACGAGCTGGTTAATGACGGGGAACCAGGGGGACTAAGGGTTTTGACCCACAGCCGTTTGGGAAGGTCTGAGTAGACCAAAGTTTTGGGGAGCCACAGGCAGCACCAGAGCCAAGATGTCGCTAGCTGGTGGGATGGCTCGTTGATATCCTGTTGGGTTGACCTCGAAGGTCGGCACTCGCCCCCTGGTCAGGTTGGTCAACCCGGAACTAGGTGCCACACTGGTGCCTGGAACGCATAGAGGAACGCAGGTTCCTGCAAGGGGCAATGGCACGCCATGCAATGCTTGCGTTAATAGCAGCGAACTGGGATAGGGTGTTTCTAGGCCGCCAAGAATCGAGTTCCAATCAAACAATTCCCCAGTAATGCCTTCAGCTTTCAATATGTTTTTAAAAACTTTAAGCTGGACAGCAATTGGGTCTCCAATTTCTCAGATCACTTGTGGACATCCAGCACTTTCAACACGCAAAATCATATTGACAATCACACAAAGCACAATACTGCCAAACATCAATGATCTTTCTTCGGAATCAACATCAACCACTGACTCAATCAGTACGGATCAGTTTGTCCCTTTGTTTGTTTGTTGATGTTCTTTGCTTATACCGTATAATATCATCGTCAACCACTGACTTATTGTAGTCAGCTTGTATTAGTTTGTTGCATATGAAACTTATGAAGCTCACTTTAGACAGTTTGCTGCTTATGTCTGTTGATCTTTTCTATATGGTGGTTTCTTTCAAAAGGGGACCCCCAAAAAATGGCCGGTTGATTGCTATAAATGCTTAATGTGGGATGATTTGGGGGGTCCCCTATGACTTGAGAAACCACCATGTCTCGTTAGTTACAAACCAATTATCAATCATCATGAACCATCATTAACCAGTGATGGTTGCAAACCAATTCATCATTAAGTATGAAATGTTAACGATTATCACTGTTAACCAAGATCAATCATGATGAACCAACATCAATCATCATTGTTCATCATGATTAACATGTTATATGTTACAAGTAATCAAACTCACCATTTTGATATTAGATAATATGATTCTTCATAATTATTCACCATCATTGTTAACCACCATTAATAATCGATGCTAATCACCATTACTAATCAATCATCATTATTAACCATTGTTAATCATCATTGTTAATCAATCATCATTATCAATCACCATCACTAATCAATCATCAGTGTTGTCTATGAAACTTCTGCTGTTTAATCATCATCACTAGTCAATCATCATTGTTAATCATCATTACTCATCAATCATGGTTTAATCATCACCAGTTGTTATGGTGATTAAGAATTACAATAGTTGACTATTGAACAACTACTGTTAATCAATCGTCACAACTAAGTTACCATAAGTTCACTATGAAACTTCTGTTCCCCCAGTTGTCAACGCTGTCCTCTTCTTCGTCGCTGCTGATGTCTGCCCATGCTCGTCGTCTCGGAAGACTTTCGCCGATGGTTCGGGCTACACGAGCCATGGCTCCACATGGGGCGCGATCGATTTCTGTTGGCAGTGGAGCGCGGTGGGTCTCAATGGTCTCAGTGGTCTCAATTTCGTACGAAAAAAACAAAAAATGGTCAAAAACAAGGTTTATATAAGAGCAGAGACTTTTCGTCAAGTGAACTTGCATGTCACGCTGATACACTGGTTGCTGATATTCTTGGGCTCCAGGTGTCTTGAGTTGGAGAGGATCAGTGGCTAGCTGTTCAATGTCGAACACGCCATGGTTCAACAACAGGCCTGTTCTCAGCCTGAGCCATAACGTGGAGAAGACCCGTTCGAGCTCCAAGAACTGTTGCCATGGCATGACTGTAGGGTTCAAAGATCGAATTTGCCAAGGATCAAGAATGAATGGTTAATAATTAACGCTTCGGAATTAGTTGTACTTTTAACCATTGGTTAATTAACCATCTACGCTATTAACCATTGGTTCCAATGAAAAGGAGACACCAATAGCTGCTTCGTGTGGCGGAATCACCTGGAGCTTGAACTGCTTGCTGTTACTTTGGAACCGCAAAACAGAATGGCTAAAAATTGGGGATCATCACCTTTAGTATGCTCTCTCTCAGAGTTGCTTCCGTAGCTTATACTGCTTGTGACATCTTGTGACGGCAATCAGTTCATGAACATCTAGCTTTTCTCTGTACCTCTAGACTCTAGATCATTCTTACTCCAGAATTTGTTCTCTCCCTATGCTATTTTTCCCAAATCCCATTGTTCTCAGGGTGTCTGAGTGTGTTTCGACTTCTCTCCGAGCGCACATCCCAACTCAGGATGGCGTTCGGTGTGAAAACAGCAATGTAAATCATCGCCAAAAGGCACCCAATTCCAGCTGTTTGCTAGTTCTCATCAACCACAAACAGCTGTTCCCATTTCTCTCATCAGAAAATGCCAAGTTCCAAAACAGCCGTTCCCCCCATCTGTTTTATCACAAATTCCTGGTTGGTGGTTGAACCACGAAAAATATCATTCAACCAGCCAACCATGTGTAAATGGGTGTTTCTCAAAATAGGGGTACCCCCAAATCATCCATTATTAATCATTTCTGGTTTTTAACCAACCATTTTTTGGGTCCCCTATTTTGAGAAACCACCAAATACAGAAACCACCAACCCCAGGTTCACATTCCATGCACTCAGCATCTACAGCCAGCTGTGTCCCAAGCCACCAGCTGTGCTTCAGCGCCGTGCCATGGCGAGCGCAAGCGCAGTCGCTTTCCCATGGGGTGCCCGCCACCAAGGCCCAACGGGCACAAGCAATCCGCCAGTCTTCCAGATTTTGGTGTGTGCTAACAAGGGTGATTTTGTTGGCAAACAAGCCTTGTTGACAAGGGTAAATCACCAACAAGAAAGACTATCACCATCGGATGGTTTACAATAGGTCATCAACAAGGTTAATCACCAACAAAGATGGTCGTAGATGGTTGTCCTTGTTGGTGACTGTTGCTTACAGACTGCTATGAACCCCCTGTTTTATCCACTAGTCATCAGTGTGCTAACCAGTCACCTTCCAAAAGCATCCAAATTGGTCACAAGTTGTCGTGAAAACACCAGCAATTGGAGAGGTTTACACTATTTTTAGACAAGCGCATGAAAAAGGTACGATTGTGAGCACAAATAGATCCTAACTTAACACCAAAAAAAAGGGTACAAATGGATTCAGAAATGGGAGAAAACCTGCGTTTTGGATGGGGATACCCTCTTTGATCAGAATGGCTGTGAACTTGAACCCTACTACAATTGAATGAGCGAGGTCAATGATCAATTTAATTGAACGAATTTACTACATTTCAGCTCCATTCCAGGATATCTATCACTGAGAAAACTCAGTTTCAGAGACAAACTTCTCTGGAACCGGTGAATCAGATCACAAAAAATTCACGTGCACAAACCCAAAGCGAGAGCGCGGGGGATGAGCAAGGGTTCCATGAGGTGCAGCTGAAAATCTAGTTGGGCACGGGGATGTGCACATGTGTCTGGACATGATGGTTTGTTCCAATCGTTCCGCATCGGATGTGACCTGCAAGTGAATCCGAAGGGAGTTCTTCTCTCACATGAGGTCACAAATGTCTGAACCAGAAGCACATGTTGGCATGATTTGGCATGTTCCTGGTTTGACTGCGGATGTGTGCAAGCCCCGGCCGGGAGGCGAAGCTACCCAGTCCACCAGCTGGGGAACCAGCAACTGAGTTTGACAACCACTGGGGGTTTCATCCTTTCACCATTTCGGGGGTACCGAATCACCAACAGCAACTGGGTTGCTATTTGACATTTGGTTTGTTGACCTTTAAATGAAGCATTTATTGATAAAACCAAGGATTTTGGACTTACCCCTCTTGTAAGAAACACCCAACTCAGTGTTGCAGCAAGGAATGATACCAGATTAGTTTAACAAGAGAGTAGCAACATAGCAACATAACAACTAACATGTCGGGATAGACGGGATAGAACCATTGACGAAAACACACACAAGGAGAACAACTGGCTACAAGACCAACGCAGGGATGGTTGATACTCCAACCAGTATCAATAATCAGTGATGATTATGGAATGATGGGTTGTACTAGCAATGATGTGCGATGATAATCACACAAAAATCATAAACCACATCAAAAATAACAACAATAACAGCAGCAGAAAAAATCACACTGCATCACAACGCAAAAGTATGTAGCAACCCTACTGGTTGGTTAATGAACTGGAAAATGAGGATCCCCAGCAAATACCAGGATCGTTGGTATGTTGACAATCTCTGCATGACCAAATATTCAGAACGCCAGCCGCAAAAACGGACCCACTCTTCGGGAAAAACGACCCCACAAACTGTTGGCAAACTCCCCAATGCACTGGCGGGCTCGCCTATCCAGAGTGCCCTGGAAGTAGCCCAAAGGGCTGGCGTAGTAACAATTCCGCACGTACTTGGCGAAACTGGGTCGCTCGAAATGATCCTGGGGTGCTGATCATGTGGGTCCATGCTGGTACTAACCATCCAAGCCAAACCATCATTCATATGGAAACCACCAGGTTTTGGAGAAACCCATATGTTGCGACCAGGTAACCAAAAAGGGATCTGCCATGGCCGCGATGTTCCTTGGGAAGCTAACCATGTAGCAAGGATTTTGACCGTAGCTGTCTTACGTCTCTTGCGTAGCATGTGTTACTGCCTGGTACTGTAAGATCCCCCCATCAATGTTTCACCCACAGTTGAGCAGTGTCAGCAACCCTTGTGTGATTCATCGATGTTGTTTTACTGGGATTTCTCATGGGTTCAATCAATGGGCTCATGGGTTAGCAGTTGTTGTTTATACTTTGATCTATTTCAAAAAGTCAACCATGACCAATCGTCACTAGCCTATCATGAAGCGCGGCTATCACAAGCGCTGCTTGATTTTAAGGAATCTGACCGGGTGTCTAAAGTCAACGAGGAAAACACAGATCACGTTTCATTGGTTAGGAATGAATGGCAACTGACAACGACAGGACAAAGACAAACAATGACCACTGCTTCCTCAAAATGAATTGAGATTATCTCCAATGAACAGGGGGTTACAATCCTTGACAATGAGCAGTCGACTCTTGGATTAGATAATCTTCATAGTCATGACCTTCCTGGTCCGTTGCATCAATCCATTGAACAAATGGATAGCTAAGTGGGGAGAAGTAGCTGGAGACTAACTTTGAAACTGGATAGTCAGCAGTCATCAGTTTCACTACTTGCTATCTGCTACTGACTTGTGAAACGGTCGAAACTGGCTGTGGTGTTGTTGCGCGATTTCTCTCACTAACCATTGTTAACCAGTACCAACCACAATCAACAGCTATTCCCTCATGGATAGCCAAAATTCTGATGAATGAAGCATTAGTTATCAAAAATTAACAGCCAGCAATTCATTAACCATGATCTACCCTTGTTTGGATTGGTTAGGTGGCTTGACCCCGTTCACCATATCATTATCAAACACTAAAACTCATCAAGAACCACAGATGGCAGTGGGTCAAAACCCTGTACCCCTGGTTCCCCTATCATTAACCATTGTTTTCCCTTTAAATGGTTGGTTATCATCCCCCATTATTGGCTGGTTAATATTGACCCAGCTCGCCAAATAGCAGCTGGCGCATCCCCACGGCGACGGCGCTGTCCGGCCTCCAGCAAGCCGTAGACTTGAGATTCCAAGTCCTTCGCCGCAGCGCGGGATGCGACCAGTTTACTAGGACGTAGCTGTAGAAATGAATCATGTTTTTTGCAGAAATGAAACAGATAGATGTGTCTACGTATATATATGTATATACATAAACTAATATATATATATATACATATATACAAATTTATGCAAATAAGAAAAGTTGCGTATATTTATATAACAATATGTTGGCACCTGCCCCGGCACACTAACAGTGACCAGAACTCATACCAGAAAAAAAACACAAGAAAATTATACTTCTTTCGAAAAAATGATTTTAATTTTGCGTTTCTCCGAGAAAACTGATTTTCATTTTTTTGTGATTTTTCTGCTTTTTTTGTGCTATTTTTCTGCTATTTTTTGTGTTCCTTTTTGTGGTCCATTGTAGTACGTTGTAGTACGTTGTAGTACTTTGTAGTACGTTGTAGTACGTTGTAGTACTTTGTAGTACGTTGTAGTACGTTGTAGTACTTGAAGTACATTGTAGTACTTTGCAGTACGTTGTAGTACGTTGTAGTACGTTGTAGTACTTTGTAATACGTTGTTGTACATTGAAGTACGTTGTAGTACGTTGGAATACATTGTCATACGTTTTAATACTTTGTAGTACTTTGTAGTACATTGTTGTACATTGTAGTACGTTGTAGTACGTTGTAGTACATTGTAGTACATTGTAATACGTTGTTGTACATTGTAGTACGTTGTAGTACGTTGTAGTACATTGTCATACGTTTTAGTACGTTGTAGTACATTGTAGTACATTGTTGTACATTGTAGTACGTTGTAGTACGTTGTAGTACATTGTAGTACGTTGTAGTACATTGTAGTACTTGTAGTCCGTTGTAGTACGTTGTAATGCATTCTAGTACTTTGCAGTACACAAGAGAACTGTAGAGACCACAAAAAAGCTTAAATCAGACCACAAAAAAAAACAGAAAAAATAGCAGAAAAAAACACAAAAAAAACAGAATCATTTCCGCAAAATTTTGGCGAAATTTCCGAAAAAATGATTTTGCTTTTTTTGGGTGCGTGCGAAAGTTTGCCAAAAATGATTCTGCTATTTCGGGGTAGGTTTTTAAATTTAAATTTGTTTTCCGACTGTTAGTGTGGGGGGGCAGGTCCCAAACAATATGACTTCTTGCTTAGTATCAATGTGTAAAAACATGTTTGCAATTGTTTGAAACTGTATGCTTAATCCATGTATGCATCTTGACTGTCTCTTACATGTGGTATGATATTTACATACAGCGCTATGTGTTCTTGACTAGTCCTGGATAGGAAGAATATGTGGGTGAAGACATTGTGTTAAGGTACCACAGATTGATTTACACAACAGAAGTATCTACTATTGACACTGCCTGGTTGGTGGTTTCAACCACTACGAAAAATATTGGTCAACCAACCACTTTGGAAATATTAAAAAGTCAATCAAACCACACACCAGCTACTGACACTGCAATACAACAAAATACTCATATGTGGAAACGAAATGCTGGTCTTTCAGAAATCCTGCAGGTGCAATTCCTTTCCCTATATTGAACCCTTCCAGGCCCTCATCTGATCTTTGCTAACAAGAATTGACTCTGCACTTCTGAACCAACCACCATCAGAGTCAGTTCATCAACCAACCAGGCTTAGTATTCCCATGAATTGGCTGTGGGTCAAAACCCTTAGTCCCCCTGGTTCCCCATCATTAACCAGGCTTTTTGCCTTATTATTGATGGTCATTGTCCCCCATTAGTTGGTTGGTAAATATTGACCCATAGCCAATTCATCATGAATTCATCAACCAAGCAGGCTCAACCACCAACCAACCAAGCTTAGTATTCCCATGTCATCAACCAACCAGGACCACCAACCATCCGAGTCGCCTTCGTGCCGCCCTTCGCCCGTGGCACCTCTGTCTTCTTGAGTCTTGCGGCTAAGGCTTCGTAGTGCTTCTTGGCCAAGGCTTCTTCCTGCGCGGCGCATGATCTGAAGGCGCTTGGTGGTTGGTGGTTGTGACGTGGTCGTTGTTGTGACGTGGTCGTTGATTGTTGTGCTTGGATGCTGCTGATGTTTGATGTTAACCATGATGTTGACTTATTATATCTTGTAAACTTATAGTTTTGACAGCTTTTGGCTCGATAAGCGTGCTTATTCTGAGTAGCTTTTGGCTTGTGCTACTCCTTGGTAAGTTTCCCCACCGTTGACCATGAATGATGGTGACCCTTCAGCATATGGAGGCCTCAGCCATCTTGGTAACGTTGATGGTTCCCCCTTATCTACCATGATTTGGTTTCATATAACGATAGGCAACCATAAACAGCGAAGCATGGATGATAAACAGTCAAGATAAGTGATGGTTCACCATGGATAATTAGCGATGATAGGCAACAATAACCGGTTATATGGAGGATGTTCCTCGTATCCTCCCACATGTGATTTCCAAAAGGGATCAACCAATAAGGTCGTTGATCATGCTTCGAACATCCAGAAGTGGTTGATATCAAGTTGGGGACTGCAATGGTTGATGGGTGAACGGCCGCCCACCCGTGAGACCGTCAAAGCCATCGAGCTCCTCAGCAATCGCCTCAGAGCTTTTGCTTCTGGGACGGTATAAGCACCTGAGTGTGTCATGTTGTCACAGACACCCGTCCCAATGTGGGTTTTACGGTAGGGTTGTCATGAAAGAGATCGCACACCTGGTATGACAAAAGGCATCAAAAGGCTATCCACACCGCATTGTGATCCGTTGAACCAATGCAATGTGTGCAATGTAATCACCAACACTGAACTGTAACTATCCATCCAGTGGCTATACTCCAGCAGTAATCAAACGTTTTGACCACCTTGAAATACTAATTATGAATCCAACCATGTTTGCTCGGTCGCCCTGGTGTAGCCCCTGGGTCAAAGATTGCCTGAGCCTCCCCTGGCGGACCAGGCACGTGGCATAGATTCCCAGCAGCAAGCCGACACCCATGAGGATCACGGACACAACGATCTGAGGGCGGCACGTTGACCACTGCAGGATCTCATTTGCATCTCAAGCTAGTGACTGGGAACCCCAAATGGTGGTTTTCCCACAGGTTTCCCACAGGTTTCCCACCGGTTTCCCCATCAAATAGTGGTTTTCTCAAGAGAAGGAACCCCAAAAACGGTTGGTTTACTTTACTAGTATAAATGGTCAATATTGGATGATTGAGAGGGGGGTCCCCTATCTTGAGAAACACACATCTGTTATTGGTAAACTTTGATCTATGGAAAGGGCGGCCAGCGCCGCCTCTTCCACAACAAACCGTGATGATGACCATCTGGAAGATGTACAAAGATGGAGGGTCAGGTCTTTATTCAGCTGATAATGGTCACCAAGGGTCATGGCCTTCGACAGTGCGGCACGTCTCGTGATCTGTTGTTTCTCGGCCTCCAATAACATTAACGGATATAGCTATACTCTCCCGGCGGGAATTCCATAAAAAACATGAGGATAAAATGAGTAGCCTTCAATTAGTTCATTGGAGTGAGTGGGGCCAGGTGGGTCCAGGATCAGTGGACTTACCGGCCATGACAGCCGCGATTCTGGTCGGCGAACTGACCCTCCTTGGTTCACTGGGATCATTGCTCTTTGTCCTTGCCAAGGTGATTCATCAGCAAGGAGGGTGAACCGGTGAACCATCAAACCACTTTCCGCTCTGTCTTTGCCATCATCCCAACGCCGGTGTGGTTGGTTGTGTAGATTGGAGCATTTCACAAACGTGTGGGCGACTCTTGCTGCAAATCCTAGAAAACGCACTAGTGTAAGCCAAAATCCCTTGCAACCAATCAGTGTCGCGCTGATACTGGTCATATCCAAGTGGCTAGTAAGTTTCGTGGTTCCATGAGACGTCATGCATGCCTCCCAGCAATATGCTGGTCAAATTGGTCACACATCCCAGGTTTCGTGATTCTCAAATATGAAAGCACCAACCATGCCACTTGTCACCAGATTTGGGGGCCTGTGCAAAAACTGCTGTCCAGGGTACCAATCTTGATAAATTGTCTTTCTCTCAGATGCTGAAAAGGAAAATGTGATTGTCTTTCCCGCTTGGTTCTGCTCCACCACTGGTTCAACCACCACCCACTGTCTTCGTCACCACTCCGGTCTCAGATCGATACCTGCGTGCTATGGTACTCAAAAGCGCAAAGCCTCCCTTCGCCACGTTGGCACCTGCGCTCAAGAAAACTCAAGAACTTCCAAGTGGTGGGTTTTCTGGTCACCCATTTGCGGTCATGCCGCATGTCACTGAAACCTGATCCGCATGTAATGTGACTTGACAGCCCACTCTCGAATGTCTACAGTAAGTTTTTCTCACTTTCCAAAAGTCACACACTAAACGTCATTGCTGCTCAGATTGAGGTGCCGGACATTCGCATCCCAAGAGAAGGGATCTCGCTGCAAATGGTACACCTGGATCTCGCCCGGGCACAGGCTTCATGTGCTACAGCTGCCAGTTGTCATACCCTTGGAATTGGTGAACCATAAGCAGAGTTTACCAATCTCATGGTTATTACCAGGAGTTTAGCCCATAGGTTGACTTGGGAATTTGGGCTGTTACTAGGAGTTTAGCCCAACTGATTACGATTATTACAGTATTTGACAAAAAGTTCACCAATCCTATACCCAAAATTTGGTTAGTAATAACCGAAACATTGTGACTGTATACTGTATACCTAATGTATCCCAGGTCATCAACCTACGGGCTAAAAAGTCACTGACAACTGCCCGTGAATGATTGCGGGGCACGAAATCTGCAACGAGTATGTGAGCTGTTCACAAGTAGCAGGAGATTCTTGGGAATGGCAATTTCTGATTCAACCAGGGACATCTTCAAAGGGGTACCCCCAAATCATCCAGTTTATTACAGTAACCATTTATAGTAATGAACCAACCATTTTTGGGGGGTTCCCTATTTTGAGAAACACCCATATATGGATCATATCGCTGGTGTATCCCCTATTCTTGTTGCTTGTTATCCCCAGCTTTATTTACCATTAATCAAATCCCCAAATGGATCCTCAAAATTTACCATTAATCAAATCCCCAAATGGATCCTCAAAATACTATCGGAACAGTTCAGATGTAGCCACCAGCCTCTCATGACACTGGCAACAAAACCTCTGCCCGTTCTGTGTTGAAGATGATCAGCATCAACATCCATGGTGAATCAACGGTCAACTAGTGGTTACCTACTGTACAACGGATGATAATCAACCAATAGGGAAATATAGTGGTTCATGATGATGATGATGACGACGACGACGACGATGATGATGTCTTGGCATTGCAGTTTGCAGCCAAGTGGCACAATATATGCAAACACTTTCTGAAATCACCATGTTCTGCACAATAGATGCCAGCACTACTTCAGCAACTAGCAGATTTTATTGCAGCTAGTATCTGGAGGTATCCATCCAATGGGTTCCGATTTATGCTGATTGACAACGGTCTTCAATAATAGCCGCTATTATGGGTTTCTCAAGGCACGGCGTTCCGCCACGCCATTTTGAACACAAAATAATTTGAACAAATTGAAAATATGTCTTGGGTGGCCAAGAATTGATAATTTCGGCTTTGTTTTAGTAAAATCACATTGACCTGTGGAAAAATACAAAAAAACACTTGTGTATTTTCAATTTGTATTTTTTTAACCTTTGCATTTTCAATCACATTTTTTCCACATTTTTTTTGCATTTTTAATTATTTTGTAAACTCAGCTCTCTGGCTGTCTGGCCGTTTTCAATAATAGCGATAATAATCATTAATACTGACATTAGCAATCATTGAAACCATCATTATTCTGCTGTTAACAATGTCCAATAGTGAGGTACAATGATCATCATGCAAAATTCTAGCAGCTCCTCTGTAGTTTGTGGGCACAACCAAATTATTTCGCTGTGATCGAACCATTGCACAGAGCCCAACATCCTGTGTCTACGTGTGAATCATAGATGCATTCTATGCATATTATCATAAACATCGTGCATAGTACAAGTACTCCCATATTACAACTCATAATTTCAAATAATGAATACTAAGGATGGGATGATCATGTCATTCCTCATAACCCATGCCCGTGAAGTGGTGCGTCTTAACAAAAATGGCGCTTTTCTCGCTGAAAATGCGAAAATGCAACTGGTTGGTGACTTGTGGGTACCACAGCGGTTGGCAAAAAGCCATTATTGGTCAATAGCTATGATTTTCATCTGGTTGGTGGTTGAACCACCCCGTCATGAAAAATATATAAAATATGCTAGTCAACCAGTCAATGATTTGTCAATGCAAGGGAACATGAGTGACTGAAACCACCAGTTGGGGCACTCCTGATAGCTCGTTAGCTCCCCCTTCAAACGGCTATAAGGATACCCCAGCTCCTTAGCTCCCTCCTACCAGCCCTGTTCTGATTCCTCATGAACAAGGAATAATCCGGTTATCAAATCATCTCATGGGCCAGTTATCAAGAGCCATTGGTCCTAATGAGAAGCGCAGGGAAGCCAAGTAGATTGACAGCTGTGGAGCCCCACGTCTCGTCCTCGCTGCCCGACAAGGTGATGACCTAAGTTTTTCAAACAGGTTTCCCCATGGTTGCCCGCCCCATCAAATTGTGATTTCTGAGAATAGGGGTCACCTTAAAAATGGTTGGCTTATTACTACAAATGGTTGATATTGGATGATTTGGGGGTCCCCAATTTTGAGAAATCCCCAAATGGCTGTGCCCGTCAATGTCACTTTGCAAAATCGATGCTTTCAATAACAATGCCCCCGACAAATATGATTTTGGGATGCTCTCCAGGTACCCACTGTGGACCAAAAGCGGTGCCAATGCCTTGGCATTGGAGAAGAGTGTCTTGTTTTACTATGTGTTGAACGCTATTGAAAATGACATGGTGGTTTCTTAAGGTAGGGGTACCCCCAAGTTATGGTCGGTTTATTGCTTTCAATGGTTCATAAACTGAATGATTGGCCTGGAGGTACCCCACACTGGCTTGAGAAACCACCAGACCTTCAGCCCCCCCTCTGGGTCCCCCAACCAAGATGGCCAGACCTGCCAACATCCATGCCAACCCTACGAAGACCTCGGGCGGCTCGCTTCGAACATGGCGCGGCTTGAATCTCGTAGAAGATCCTTCTTACAGTGCCTGAAACATGGTGGTTGAGGAAATCAAGCATAGCTATGGCTATATGGCTTTGACTGATGCGCCATAGCTTGGTGGGTAAATGTGTTAAAGGATCAACAATGATCAAAGATATACAGTACATTGCATAGATGATAGTCATGCTAACTCATGTTGATTAAGTAAGTATGATTTCGACCACGGTGACCGATGACCTTGGAACGATACCCCAAAATCTTCCAAGCACAATTCCTTTGGAATACTAGTTCAAGGTGGAAGTGATTGTCTTTCGGTCGCACTGGGCTGATTAAACATGGAAACCAAGCAATGATTCTAAAAATCGATTAGCATATTAACGCAACCATTTTTGGGAATGAATGTACATGGCTAATTAGGGGTTGTTACCAACATCATTCTGGTTTTTGGGAATGATGTTGGTAACGTTGTGTTATGGCTATGCCATAAAAAGAGGTAAATGAACATACCAACACAGGTACAGCGGCCATCTCCACTGTCCCTCTGACAGGCTCACCGCATAGCGACGCTCGACGATCATCACCCGGCTTTTGACTTTCGAGGAGTTGTGCTCCTTGGCGAAACTACTACGGTGCCAGCGAAGACATGGAGGAGGAATGCCAGGACCTTGGACGTGGAATAAGCCATGAGCTCAACCTGGTAGATCTCAGCTTCAGCAACCGGGTCAATCAAATTTTGAATCTCAAATACTTGCAAAACTGATCAAATATTGATAATAAAAATTGTGTGCAATATTTAATTTCCTCAGTATATGCGGGAATACTTCACCGTCACTATGCATCCACATATGGTTGACGGCTGAGCTGTCCACCCCCCCAGAAAGGAGTACATGTCGAGTCGTTTGGAGGAAGAAACGCTGCAACATGTAGCGAACCACAGCAACATGCCCAACCAAGTGGCAAAGCTGATGGGATTGCCACTTCTTGGTACGTAAAACCAATGAAATCCAAAGGTGGAAAAAAACACAACTTCAATGTTTCATTACTTTTGTTGTTTATTATCATTATATGTTATTAATAACCAATCATTATATAATGACCAATTGGTTATTGATCATCCGAAACATTTTGAGTATCAATAAACCACAAATATAATGATGTCATGATAATAAAACCGAAGGATATGTTCTCCAATTACCCCTCAAATCATCCTTCACAGTAACCATCCCCAACTTTGGGGTACCCCTACTTAAGAACCCACCCTATGATACTGGGCACCCGCCCTAAGTCACATCACGCCCGCGAAAGTCACATCACTGCATGGCCACAGGGTTCCGTGAAAGTCACATCAGGCTCAAGAAAGTCACATCACAGCTATTGAGTAACCATCTATAGTAATATTAACCACATAGTCAGCCACAGAAAATCCCATAGTTTCCCTATAATTAACCATCATTGATCGTTATGAATCAACCATTCATTATCAACCGCCATCAACCAGACCATCCATAACTTTGGGGTACCCCTGCTTGAGACACCACCCTATGATACCTTCTGAGCATCCCAGCTAGTGGGTGCCATCCAAGCACAAACCCCACCGACCGCACAAGCCGTGACAAGGCGCTTCCAGTTGGACGATGAGTTCCTCGGGTTGTAACCACTTCCTGGCGACTGACCATGTGGCGCAACGGCAACTTGGTTACACTGGTCATTGGTGTTGCGACACATGTGCAACAGCATCCAATAGACATCCAATATACATCCATTTTGTAGACCTGGATATTGACTGATCATATTCCATAGTTAAGTGCTATGTACTGCCTACGAACTATGAACCCCTCATTTGTTTAGGTTTTGAAGTCTACGCCAAGTTGTGCAAATCATGCAACTGATATCAACAAACCATTTTCACTGCCATATAGGGAAACAATATTGACCCACTGCCATATAGCGGGGAAAAGTAACAAAATGTCAATCAAACCACCAACCAGCGTTATTGTCATCAGTTATCTCCAATAGTCAACCACTACTCAACCGTAGCCAACCATGGAGAATCCCATTAGGGGAAAAGCAGCCGAATCTTCACAACCAGCAACCAGCCAAGTGGCTGTGGGTCAAAACCCTGTACCCCTAGTTCCCTATCATTAACCATTGTTTTCCCTATAGTTGTGTTGGTTATTATCCCCCCATGATTGCTGGTTAATATTGACTCATAGCCATATATAGCTGGTATATCCCCTATAATTGTTGGTTATCATCCCCTACTATTAACCATTAACCAGCTAATTAACCATTGGTTGGTTGGTTAATATCGACCCATAGCCAAGTTGGTGAACATCATTCCGCCCTGTTCGCAGGGCACCTTTGGTCCACTGGCAGCGAAAGCTCAATCTGGTGGTCCAACTGGCGCCTGGGTCACAGCGCGCAACACGCGAGATTCCAGCGATGCGATTTGGTGGTTGATGGGAGATCTTTCAGTCCACCAACCAGCTGCACTTCAATCATAGCTGATGATTGACTGTCGGTTGTGGGTCATCTATATATGAATCTCTTATTGAGAAGGATGGCTGATGAAGATTGATGCATGGAAGCAATGGTTGCCCTGGGATAAAACTATCATGAAGTTGGAAAACCCATGGTGTCCCCGGCAAAAGAAGCGAAGTGCACCTCTCTCTCCGCAGAAAAAGAAGTCCAGTCTTCTTTTCGGTCAACACAATGAAACCAGGAACTGCAAGAACCAAACAGATCTGGCTTTCAAGAAGTACTGGTGTAGTGGTTGAGTTGGTCCGTTCACCGCTGAGACTGTTTGCGATTTGTGGGACTTTGCTGAATGGTGACCACAACTTTGGAGTGCCATCAGGTTTTACAGCTTCCAGAACTGTTGGGTTTCCAAGCGACATACGTATTTTTAAAGTGGACTAGTGGACAAGATTGGATGCGTCTACCTACATTCAGAATGAACATCAACGAGAAGAAACTGGTGGGTTAGTTTCCCGAATTACCAACAAACAATGGATAATCATCGATTCTCACTACATGTTCTTTGTTGCATAATGCCATATGCAATCCTGCATTGCTTGGCATTGATCAATTGTTGTGGTGACTTTGCCAGGGATCGGGGCAATGGTTGATTGGTAATCCTTAAACATCAAAAAAACAATATTCATTGAATGAGCTAATCCAGGAATAAGGAGAACCTAGGTTGATTCATCGTGGCGGCAATTTCTTAGAAAATCATCGATGTTCAATTCTTGGGTATCCCCCATGAAGAAATCATGCAGCTATAAGATCCTCACCAAAAGTCGCCCCAGCAACTTACCAACCACTGACCTATCACCAGCCGCGCCCCCATCACTTACCACCACCGTTCCCACCACTGACCACCACCGTTCCCTGCCGCACGGCCGCCCTGCCCAAACGCCACGGCGGCACCTCTTGGCACGTTTCTTCCGAGCCTTGGCACGCTGCGCCTGCGCCTGGCAGGTGGATGAATGATGAGAAGTGATGGTTAATTAATTAATTATGATTGATTAATAATGGTTAATTGATGATTAACTGATTAATGATTAATTCATGATGGTTGGTGATGATTAATTCATGATGATTAATTCATGATGGTTGATATATGATGGTTTGATGGTTGATGATGATGATGATGATGATGATGATGATGATGATGGTTGATAATAATGATTGATTAATGATGATTGATTAATGATGGTTCATCCTGAATCCTGATGATTAATCGATGATGGTTTGATGGTTGATGATGATGGGAACCACTAGTGAATGATGGAAATGATGGTTTTATGGTTGATGATGATGGTTGATGATGATGGTTGATGATGATGGTTGATGATGATGTTTGATAAGTGGGAATGATAGCTGATGAGGGTTTATGATGCTGATGGTTAATTGTTAATGGTCAGTGGTTGTTAATTGGTTCATGTTTGATAATCAATGGTAGAAGATTAATGGCTTATGATTAATTGATGAAATTGTTGATGAAATTGTTGATGATCATTGTTGATGATCATTGTGGTCAACTAATGGGTGATCAAGTTGTTGTGGATGATCAATGTGGTTAACTAATTGATCAAGTCGTTCATGATGGTTTACTGATGAGTGATGACAAGTCAGTATTGCCGATCCATGATGTTCAATGGTAAACATGAGTGAATGATGATTGATATATAGTAGTTTATCCTGCTTCATAATAGTGCAGGGAAATCGGAAAACTTGCAAATCATTTTTTGGGGGGGAGCACACCATGTGGTATGACTCAAACCCAGTTGCTGCTTCCTGCTTGACTCCCTATCTTGTAACAACCCCCGCCCCCATTCTTCGTCGCTCGGCAGCCTTGTTTTACGCCGCATGATGCGCAGCGATGTCACTTACCAACCACCGCTAGAGCATTAGAGCATCCAAACATTAGCGAAACAAATTTACTCGACATATCTCGACATAAGGTTCCTAGACACCTCCACAACAAGCTCCAAGATCCTCCAAGGTTCCTAACGAAAGCGTTACAAAACAAAGCATGTGGTGGTTTCTTAATCTATAGGGAACCCCCAAAGCTATGGTTGGTTTGTTACTATAAATGGTCAAGATGGGATGATTTGGGGGTAGACCTATCTTAAGAAACAGCCATGTCGGTTTGTAAATCAGTAGTCAGTACCTCTGCAATCGATTCTTTCCCACTCTGAAGAGTTTCTTCGTGGGTGACCACCATTTAGAGACAAACTTGCATGCATGAATGGGGTGTTCTGCCACAACGACTTTGGATGCCCCTGACTCATCCTAAAAATCAAATGTATTTACAGCTGCTGTGATTTCATTGACAGCGTTGCCATTGGGCTTCACCATGAGACCAGGACAGTGCTGGACCAGCCCGACACATTGCCGGCGACCCAATGTGCAGAGATCAAGCTTCGTAATCACGTGGCTTGTTGATGCCTTTAAAAAACGCTGGATACTAAGAATGCGATGTGCACCAAGACCCTGCCTTCCATTGTTCGCTTCAAGCATGTTCTACTGACTTTGATGCCAAAGGTTGGAAGTGTAAGCCATAGAACTTGTTGGATGAAAGGAAACATCGACTTCCCTGGCTGCTTTTTTTCCTTGCCTGACTGATACGGGGGACCAGACTCACATTAGATCATGCCATGAATCATCTGGCCAAAAGCAACACGCTGGGACGGAAAGAGAAAAAACACGATGCTATGTCATGATGACACCGCTTGTGACTGAAGGTATTGTGTGAGACAGACTGCCAAATGTTACAAGCACCTGAGAGCCACAGTCCCACTACTCTACCGGTTTCTTCACAGTATTTCCCTGGAGAAAAACCAATTGCTGCTGATTTGCTGATTTTGACTTGCCTGAACACCAGAAAATGTATAGATTCCCCACTAAACTGAGGCTCTGAAGGAGTGGGCCATGCAAAGGGACCCTAGAAGCCCGGCAATTTTGGGAAATGCTCACCATGCACTTTTGTCAGCAAACACTTCGATGCTCATGGCATTGAGAACCACGTTTTTGTTGTAAGACCCGTGCAACACATCCAACCAAGATACGCATGTTTCTCATTCCCACTCAAGCCACTACGTATGGCATAGACTTCCACATTTTGAATACCTAGGTGAATGAGCTTTTGGACATTCAATATGACCATGTTGGGAGTTGACGATTACAGAGACCGACAAGGAATGATCGGATGTTATACTCGAAAAATGAACCCAAACAGCTGAAATGAACAATTGACAATATTAGTTGCTAATAGTGGTTCATATTGGCTGATATCATTGGTCACTTCATGATCAAAGGGCAAAAAGTGATAATGGTTATTTACAGAGATATCTTGGTGTCCGTAGCGTTTGCATATACGGTCCGTGGATGTTCATGACTGATCAGGGTTGGATAGGGCAGAACCCCCTCGAACCCCTGGTTCTGATTGAAGGGAATGCATGTGAGCCTCCAGGGTTTTATGGAGAAGAGGTTGCAAGAACATTGAAGTGGATCTCTTCAGGTAAAACACTAACCAGCCTTCACCGGAAGCGAGCTCAACTGTTCATTGAAACTGAAGCCATCCCAAAGCCATGGACCGTGAGCATGTAGTTGTTGAGCTGTTCACAGCGACTCCCTTTTGATGAGCTTTGCTACTCACCATACTGATGAACAGTTCGGCGGGGATCATCTTTGACGTTTTGATTACTTCAGAGCTTACAAAAGCTACTGCAAGGTGATGATGTCATCTACGCAATAATTTTCTCTTACTAAAGTAATAATGCATGTATATATATATATATATAATATATATATATATATATAGTCAAAGGCAAATCAAATATAAATCCATATAAATCAGTTGAATTCAGATGTAAATTAAACCGTTGCTGTCCGTTGCTGAGTGTGAAAATCTCCACGTCTCTCTGAACGCATTCGCATCTCGGTGTAGACAGCTCGATCTCTGCTTGCTGCGCTGCCTGGCAAGTGCTGCAGCGTCTCGCTTCACAGTGCACACTGAACTACGTGAACCAGCGGAGTCTGTATAGATCTGTATAGAGTGTATTTCAATAGTAACCAATATAGTAATCAATATAGTAATTGGAGTAATTTCAGTAGTAACCATATAGTTACCAATAGGAATTGGAGTAATCAATATAGTAATCACTCGTATTCACTAGTAACGCATTGTATGGTATATTGCAGGAAACAAATCAATTAGAGTGTGGTATGTAACAAAATGCGAGTTTGACATGCACAACTCACGTCTTCTTAACTTCAACTTTGAGACACGCAGATCTTTTTCCGAGATCAATTGAAATTGTCAGCCTTGTGGTACTTTTGGACACCCTAACTTCAATCTCGTTCAATTTCTAGACACCCAAAATTCTTGCCTTTGAGGTACTTTTTGGGCAACTGCCGCTTGGCACCCTGTCACTCATCCCACTCTGTTGGAAAAGAAGCCAGAAGTGAGCCAGGGACTTGACGTGTCACTCGTTGTCCTGTGATGTTCTACCTCTGAGAATGGTTGAATGGTGGCTAATGATGGCTAAAAATATCTAAAAATGCTAAATGATGACTAAGAATGATGGCTAATAACGGTTGACTAATGGCTTTACAGTGGTTCATGATTGCGAAGAATAGTTTCAGCCATGTTCCAGCCCAAACCCTCACTATTCAGCTGCGGCCCCTCATCTTTGGGCAAACCTTCGATCGAAAATACCACACGACGCAAGCCGCGCCGCACTCCACCTCGTTCAGACGAAATGGGCTTTGCCTGCGGAGATCCGGGACTGGAACCCGTTCGGAACCCATCCTTGGAGTCGATGCCTGCCTCATTCTGGGTGAGTTGGATGGGATTTCTGTGATGCTTTCGTGGTTGGAAGCCATAGGAAGCCCATCAAATGGTTGGCTTAGGGAACCCATGAGAACCCCATCAAATGGTTGGCTTCTTAGCAATATGCAGCTAATTACTACAAATGGTTAAGAAACGCTGATTTGGGGTTCTCTATTTTGAGAAACATCCATGTAGATACACAATGGATGTTCATGGATGATATACAGCGTGTTCTGCAAACGGTGCTTCACCAGAGGGGTCGCAATGATATCTCCACTATAGTACCAGAATTGACTTAATTGAACATGAATGATTCATAGGTCAACACAAAAATGGACCACGGGACATCATAAGAAACTACAACATGCAATTACAAATAACAGTATCTGATCGAATAGATTCTCATAGATGATATCCCCCCATGGATCGCAGTGTTCCCCCTGAATCCTCCTGAGACAAATATTATAATGAAATCTGCTGTGACAATTGTCATAATTCATCGATCAGGTTATTTGTGGCAGCTCAACCCAGTCTCCTCATGGCAAAAGTTCAGCTGCCTGGAAACCTGATCCCAGCAGCAATAAATCAACCCATTGATCGAATTCATTGTGAATTGTGACCCACAGGTGAGGATTTGTCTGCAGATTCCGACCAAACATCCCAGCTGACAATGTGGACTTCACGCTCTGTCGATCCCAAAGTTCGGAACTCAGAACAGGAACCGGTCGCTGTTGATTCAGAGTGGCTAGTGGTTGACTACTTGCAGCAATCACGGTTCATGATGATTAATTCTATTTGATTCATGGCTCAAGATGGTAGTCACTCAAAAACTCCTTGGGACTTTGACAGCTCAACATTGGACGTTGGTATATACTCGCCTATAGATTGAGCGTCAAATCCTGCACCCTTCTTATGAACCAAATAAGTTCACATTTCAACCTTTAGTGATCCCTCGCCATATCCTGTTGTACCATACTGGTTGGTGGGCAAGGTTTCGCCATCCCAAAGTCCTATGCATTGGCTATTCAACCATTCGAAAATCATTGAGGGCAGTGCAAAAATGTCAATCAAACCACCAACCAGCTGTCACTGTTGGAGTTATCCCCCACAGTCAACCACTATGTAACCACCGTTTCACCATAGTTAACCATTGAAAATCGCAAGGTTTCCCTTTATAAAACCATCAGCGAGACTAATATCTCGATCTGGTCATTGGTCGCTGGATCCCCACTCCGCCTCCGCGATAGCTTGGCAGTAGCCCCTCCATCTCTGCTTTTGGCTTCCAATTCAATCGGATAGCACCTGGCTCGCAACAACGACCCTGCATCAGGTTGCACTGAAGGTCACACAAAATCTCTCAGTTTTGTATTCATTGGGCAAGGTCACTCTTCTGAACCACACAATTCATGCGGAAAAACATCTACTTGCATCTACATAATTGAACATGAGTTCAAGGACATATGCGCACAAAGTTCCATACAGAATCTGAAAAATGAAGGACTCTGCGATCGAGGGAGTAGGATGATGGAAAACATGAGTGAACGATAACGATAACAAACTATCATGATGATCAATAGGCTCCTTTTGATGAAGGATAATAATGATAGGATAATAAAAACAGTTGATAGACAAAGTTTGGCTCACTCCAGCCTATCAAGTGGCAACCTCGAAAGAAACCATGAACCCCAATGAGGTATGCCCAATGATGCATATCTGTATATCAACTGCTTAGAGTTCCCCTGAATCATCTGCGGCCTGCCCACCAATGATATGGTAGTGGCATGATAAACTGACTGGTTAGCCAACGATAATGATGGATATCATGGTCAATAGATGTTTAATCCTGTTTGACTATTTTTGATTGTAGTCAATACTGTTGAACAAATCAGTGGATGCCCGAACTCAGCGGGTTTTTATGAAGAACCAAACAGAGGGAGGTTGTCGACGCTGTGAGCGAACTGCGGTCTGCTGGCTCCCTCCAATCGAACTCGTGTTTCTGACTCTGCATTTTTGTTGGAAGGTCAAGACAGGCTGAAGCCCAAGTGCACCAGTAATACAACTAATGACATACTATATGGGGGGTTCTCAAGTCATAGGGGACCCCAAAAATGGTTGGTTTATTACTATAAATGGTTAATAATGGATGATTTGGGGGTACCCCTATTTTGAGAAACCACCATATGCACACCCCAAGTAGTGATACAACGAATGACTCTGAACGTCTTGTGGCACAGGCGGCTTCAGCAGCAGAAACACAATCTCACACAGGCATCAGGCTTCCTCCAAGGCCTGGAGTACTCAACTTTTTTCACCTTTGAGAGGCAACAACAACCTTGAAAATGACGAGTGATCAACCTTTCCATTGTCAACGATTAGATATGATTAATCGTTATTATAAGCAGGTGATTCTTTCCATGACTGGTGATCAACCTCTGAATGATTCGATGATAGGTTATGATCCTTTCCATCTCCTCCTTCATGACTAGTGATCGACCACTATTCTCAATGATTAGCCAGCTGGTATTTCTTGACCACGAGTTATCAACCACTAAGTCATCAACCACTATTCTTAGTGACTAGGGATCATAACGACTGGCTAAAGGATTAGCCATCCTAATTGCCATCTTATGATCACTAGCCATCTATGTACCACTAGCTATAGTTCATAACCACCAAGTGGCTGTGGGTCAAAACCCCGTACCCCTGATTCCCCCACTATCCGTGGCTTTCCCTATGAAATTGTTGCTGATTCTCCCCAATTCATTGTTTGATTAAAGCCAAGTTCCCCAACTCACCAAGTGATCAACAGTGATTAGTGATCATAACCATCTACCACCACCTATAACCACAGCTAGCATCTGGCTATAACAGTGACTACATAACCACCTACTATGTACAACTGGCTATAACCACAGCTAGTGATCCACCACCATCGGCAACCCAACGGCCATCCTCCAACCAGCTACGCTACTGATCTTCGCTCCCCGCCTAAGAGCGCAGCCAGGCCGAAGCAAAGGAAGCCGCAGGTCTGGGAGAGCCGCGCGGTCCAATGCCGTTCTGGCGAGCGACGAGTCGTGGGCCACGTGGGCCGCCCCGCACCCATGGGTGGAACGGCTACGGCGCACCTTGGGCACCACTTATGGATGGTGAAATGGATGGTTGACACCAAAAAATCACCCAAAATCACCAGAAATCACTAAAATTCTGGGATCAAGAGATGTCATGAGGCTTGTCCAACTGATTTTTCATGACGAACAAGCATCCGTAGTTGGTTTCTCTATGGGGAAATGATGGTGAGTGACAATTAGTGACATTACATTAACGGGTAAGTAGGAAACAACACTATGTAATTGATCCAAAAGGATTTTGTCCATAGATGATAGTAAGCTTAAAGCTTGAAGGCTCTCCAATACAATAATCAACCTCATAACAACTACTTCTGATAATGGCTCATTAATAACTGTTCTCGTGTTCAAGTACGATCAAAATCAGTATCTTTAAATGAACATGCATCAATTCAAAGTGAATGAGTTGCATTTTGCTGGCTACTGGTGCAGAGGGTCCCTGTTCACAGGACTAGCAACGTCAAGCAACACAGGTGTCGCAACGTGTCTTCATGGCATCGATGTGGCTGATTTGATGGTTGTGTTCCGCCGGTTTCATGATGATTCGCTATAGCGGCGTTTTCGAGCAGAAACAAAGGTGTTTCTGTTCGCTGTTTGTGGTACCCGTTGCGTGAAAGTGAGTTGGCTGGGATCCAGCTCGCTGTTATCGTCGTCAAACAGCTGTTCGAGTGGTAAGTTTGGTCAGGCTTAGACCTGCTAACGCGGCGCCTTCGGAGAAAATGTCTGCCCCTCTGGATTTGGTGTGACGCAACACGGGACGGAAACACACAGTGAATCATGGTGCTGCGACCTTTGCAAGGGAAATGGCTTGAAATCTCAGCAAAATCAACTAGGTCAGTCTTACCCCTAGGCCTTAATAACCGCTACATACTCAACAAGTATGATACACTACACCCAACCAGTAATTGTTTAACCATTCTTGCTGGTGAGTATTCTTTAGCATTGGGATCAACAAACAAAGTAATTACAAACAAATGCTCATTATTCAAGATTAACCCAGCCGACCACCGACCACCGCTGCCTTCATAGCCCGCAATGAGTTCCTCCTGTGGCGCTTGACCACTCGTGTTGAACCCGCGGACTTCCGCGTCACCATGGGGAGCTGAAGAACGAAACATGCAGCTGCGAAGTTCTTTGAGAAAACATGGATAAAGCATCTGGTTGGTGGTTGAACCACCCTTACGAAAAATATGCTTGTCAACCAACCATTTGTTAGTAATCACTAGGGAAAATAAAAATGTGAATCAAACCACCAACCAGACATGATACAGCTGAATAGAGCTGAATGCTAATGATAGCACATGAGCATATGTTTTAAGCTGATTGTTATCCCCCAATTCTTGTTAAGAAATCAAACGCGGCCCCACCATTTGTAGATGGGCTATCAATCAATGGTGTACCCCCTGGTAACTTACCATTTCAATTTGTAGATGGGGTATCAATCATTGGAAAATTATGGTTTCCACCTGAAACTGACCATTGCTTCGGACTGGTTGGGAGGGACAACCATTGAATCCCCTGCAATGAAGTGGTGTTTCTGTGGCCACCTGGGTGCCGGCGCGTTCCCACAGAAGGATCATCCAAAGCATCCGCAAATCCTTCGAAAAGCCAGAGGTGAACCCACAATTCACACCATTCACTCATCCACCACGGTTTCCGATGATCCACTTGCTTCAGAAAAGCAGTAGACTAATCCCTTACCAACGCAATGAGCCTCAGGAAGCTCAAAAACAAAGGTCACGGCAGCCGTTTGAAAAGCAGTATTCCCAGTGGCTACCAGCTTATGAATCCTTAGTGAGTGCGATAGACCACGCCTTTATTCACCACTCTAATCATGAATCGTTTCAAGGAGTCACACCGTCATTGGATATTGTGGAACTCATCAATCATTCCAATTCTGAGAAGTGATCATCAATCGTCAATATCAACCAATGGAATCTCAATCAATAGTGATATCAACCATCATTACTCCATTTGGATATTGTGGAACTCATCAACCATGATTAGTGTTGCAATCCACGACAAGCTATCCGCTACTCACCCTGTTCATCACCCGAACTATCGCCCAGGCGCCTGATCACTCCACAGGGCCATCCACCTCGGAGCCGGGCTAAGTTTCTCGTTAAGAGAGCCATGCTTCCTGGGGTGATAGCATCACCAGGTCTACAGGGTCGACCTAGGATCAATTGGGTAGACATCTACATGATGGTTTGTTCAAATGGGGGACCCCTAAAATAGTTGGTTTAATCCTACACATAGTTTATATTGTATGATTTTGGGGTACTCCTATTTTGAGAGACCCCCACATGGGTGTGTGGTGATGGTATAGGGTAGCTGTGGATAACAACCCAGATATCTATCAACATTGCCTTTATTTACTCAAGTAAGCAATGATCCAATAATTGGCTTTGTCGATAGCACCCCCAACCAACCTCAACAAGATTCTTTGTAGATAGGGAAGCCATCCAGCTGCTGACTATACAATCTATGGAATGAACTGTAACATCATGATGTGGAGTCTGGTCATGACAAGGTGCTTACACATCAAGTGTATCAAGAGTGCCAAGCCAAAACGGAATCAGAAAAATGATGACCTGCCTCCAAATATCAATGGTGGATAACCAATGATCAACCTAAGGCAATCAACTTCTTAAGCACTCCACCAGGTGGATTGGCTCGGCGCTGCAACCGAAAGGACTCTTCGTCTTCTTCCTCGCTCTCATTGGCAGCGATGTTGGAATGTGCCTTGGTGGGAACATCTGTGGGTTGCCCTGTCATGATGCTATGTAAAGCTGTCAGGATATACCACAAGAATCAACTTGATATACAATCTCTGCCCATCTAGGACAGCCCTGCGGATATCTACATGATATCAATCAAAGTGTTGAAAGCATCACTACTTTACATCAGTGCCACTTCACAACCCGTGCCAAAGCAATAGGCAGCGAACAAAACACCAAGAATTTTGAAACACCATATGTGCTTTGTGCAACAAGATCAAACGGTCTTCATCTGTATAGATGTGCGAGCCTACCTGTACATGAAACATATTCCATGCACACCCATTGGAAATCCAGGTGGATGTGTATGATGTCCACAGAAATGCATTAACAGTTCAAACCTTGTGACAAACAGAATTCATACAATATGAACGAAAATATGCGCCTATGAACACAAACACACACACACATGTAATATCTACATATATGCATGTATCTTGGAATTTGGATGGTTTCAATACAAATGTATACTTGTGCACCTCAGATGCAGCACATATGTACAAATATGTATATACATGAAATCAAAAAGCGGTGTAAATATCGGCAAAGTTGCAACTTCTGTCTGGGAATATGTTCAACTGAAGGTACACTCAGGGCTAGGAAGCTTTCAGGCACTTATGCTCGCCCCTAGTAGGATACTAAGATGATCTACTGGCTTGGCAATCCCAAACCCTGGAAATCGACAAGTGGACAAAATCGTTGCAACAGGTCAGCCACCAGCCGCAGAAATCTCTTTAGGAAGGTCACTAGAGACTAGAGATATGTGATTATGGCACTTGGTAAAGCCCTAATCTTTCAGTTGCCCCAGATCCTGCGTGTTTCACCATGGCTGCGAACGGGGGATCTGTGGTACACCAACAGTGACATGCTACGGGGTGACTGTGCTGAACCGAGGAAGGCACCAGCATGGTGCTCTGGGAAGCGACGTACTCACCTGCGCGTTCGGCGTGTTCACGACGGGCTGGCCACCAGCTGAGCCCTGGTGAATCCACATGAAATGATGTGAGTGACTATGGTTCAAGATTATTATGGTTAAAATCCATCAAATACTGGATGAATTGGTTCATGAAATCTATGGTTCAAATAAAACAAATGATTTATCGGGATAACGGATAACAAGAGACAAATATCTGTTGCAAAGTATCTGGTGTACCATGCCCAATGTATGCCATCAAACTGGCAGGATGGACAAGCAGTAGTCAGTTGGACTCAGCCTTCAAGGTTTGGTATGTGGACCGAGTAGTATCAGAATGTATCACAAGATATGGCTCTGGGTCAATATTAACCAACCAATAATGGTGGTTAATAACCGACTATAACAAGGAAACCAATGGTTAATGATGGGGAACCAGGGGTACGGGGTTTTGACCCACTGCCATATGTGTATCCGTTTATTGAGGAACCCCCGGTAATTCATCGCATGTTACGATCGTAGGAAACCACTGATGTGAGTGAATGTATCTCGTTGCACATGGGTTGCTATCCCCAATGATCAGTCAGCTTGTCAAGAATCTTACTATGCAGTAGCTTGCCAGCTGATCAACTAGCTCAAGCCTACATGCGTGTAAACCAGCATATGAAATGAGTTGACACCCACCCGTTTGGAATGATTATAGCAACAAAAATGCCCATAAGTTATCGCAATCATTCAAAACCTATAGTGATCCTGGAGTAGATATCAAATTGGACCATGACCAATTAGTAAATGCTTTTTTATATCGAAGATGTGGGATATTTCGCATCTACTCCAGGATGATTATGGCAGTGGGTCAGTTCATCCTTAGTCCCCCTGGTTCCCCTATCATTAAGCAGGCGGTTTTCCCTTTAATATTGTTGGTGATTATCCCCCAGAAACTGTTGCTTAACTGCTTGACCCAGCTCGCCATATGACCCATGGGCCCACAACCTCCATATTTTCACACCCATCTGCGAACTCGCGCACCTCCTTGGAACTCCAAAGGCGACAAGGCGTTTGTGGTGCCAGACTTGTGCGGGAACGCGCACTGCTGAGGAAACACCTGGGACGCACGATGCGGTGTAAGCTGGGCTGTGCGCAGGGGTACCCTGAGATGATTATTGAACTTAGAACTGGATGTGCAGCTGGAGTTCACCATGGTCAGTTACGCCGAGGTAGCTTGTAGCCTCCATAGAAACATAGTATAGAAACCATGGGAACGTGACCACTTACAAGCTGGCGGGTGCACATCCAAGTAGCAATCATCAGTGATAACATCACGGTAACTATGGTATGGGGTCACACCAGCAATCGTAAACCACCGGAAATCTTGGGCTTAGCCAGTGGGTGAAGGATGAATCGCTGCCAAAAACAAAAATGGAGCGTAGCTACGGCAAATACCACTTGTATCCATTTGTGGGGCTATGCAACGTATCTGTACTCATGGCTAGCCCGTTCCAAACTGGGGCGATCATCTAAGCACAAACAGCAGGTGGTGGGGGAAAATCCCAGTATAGATGAAACCAGGTAGATTTCATCCTGTGAGTGTGATTCTGACAATTGACAGTGTTGACTGTGATGCTTGCTCAACCAAGATAACCTACCTGTCTGTCTCCAACAAGGTCCAAACGAGTTTGAGAAACTGCATCATTTCTGTGCCTGAAATGGTTTGGAACATGTTGTTCTTCAAACCAAGTCCTGCACTGTGAATACTGAAGACTTCACCAAAAGCAAACATCAAACACTTAGCAAATTGAAATGTTCCGCCAACAAAAAAACTCAAAAAACTAATTGTAGCTTCACCCGGCACCCGTCTCGTTGCAAGATGGACCACGCAGGCTAGCATCTGTGTTTCAGTTCAGTCACGGGGCAGCCCCAAATGTCTGGTCTCCCACCATTCCAGCGATCATTTCTACCATACCCAAATAGTTGAGACTCTCGATATGATATGATGCAAAATTCAACATGAAGGCCTTGTTGGCCGGTCCCCGTATGACAACAAAAAACAAATCAAAACTGTTCGCCTGAACAGTGGTTGCTCTGGTCTTGACTTCATGGGGTCTGAATGGATCATGATCTTGGGTGGGTCATGTTTCCCAACCATTGGTCGCTCGGTAGATCTACCTGTCATTGCTGCCCCGATGCAACAACCACCAAAGATGGGACACACCGAACTAGGGACGCAGGTATTTGGCTGTGGGTCAAAACCCCGTACAGTGGTTCCCCTACTATAAACCATAGTTTTCCCTATTATTGTTGGTTATTATCCCCATTATTGGTTGGTTAATATTGACCCATAGCCATTTAAATCAACTGGTATTTATCCCTTGGGGTCGTCCAACCTGGCGCCCCACGTCTTGTAGATATTTCACTGATGAATGAGCTAGTGATTTCAGCTAGTCGAGGGAATCTACAAAAGGATACCATGAACCGGTGGTGATACCACTAATCAGTGCCTTCTTGATGATCGCACCTGGGCTTAATGTTGCTTCATGACTAGCTAAGAACAATATATTATAATGCTCATCAGGCTGCAACGGACAGGTTGCTACAATCAACCGGCAGTTTTACCATCATGAAAAATGACCTGTGACTTTGCTAATCGGCGCTACACCTGGTGCAGTCAAGAGACATAGTGCAACCACCTCAGAAGCGTAAGCGCGCCGCGGGGTTGATACTGGTGGCATCAAACACCTCCAGCAAATCCTCACCTCTGCTGGCGATCCTATGGGAGGATGACAATCAGACTGCCAATTCTGATACTCCCCATACATTCCAGGTACTATGATCTTCAATTCGTGCTGCTTGAACTTGTTTTCCCAGTGGCAGTGCAAAACCCACAGGATTGAATAGTACAAAACCAGATGTATGAGGCTTCAGCAGTTGTTTCATGGCTATAGTTGGTTAAGCTTGTCAATCAATTTCCCAGTCTTAATGGGTGCGCCAATGTAGCGAGCATAAGTCAGTACCTTTGTATCACTGCCACTGCCGGTTAGCATGCTGCTAGCATCATCAAGCTTTCGCAAGTGTGATGAAATTACTGACTGCCCCACCAAAACAAATCGCGGAAGCTGTTCAAACACGGTGATCCAAAACCAATACACGGCAACACACAGGTGGGTTTGTCTTGAGACCTCTGGGCACCAGGGATGAGGGCCTCAGGACCAAGCTGATGGTTGCCAAGATGTCTGCAGATTTGACCAACCGTAAAAGAATCATTGCATTTGAAAGCTTACTCAAGACTAAAGTGAGTAAACGGAGCCTCAACAAGTTATGGAGCTTTATGGACCTTCAATACCTCTTAAGTTGTCTGGGAACTGTGTCGGCTATTCTGCCCCCTGGGCTACCAAAGTTGGATCTGCACTCCTACTGGTTTTGTAAACATAGCACCCTCAAAATCCAATACGGATAAAACACTTCCTCTTGGACAACGACCATTCCCAAATTGTCCACCCACAGCCATATGGCTTTGTCATGCTTTGTCTGGAGGCTCACATAAACCCCTAGAACAAAGGAGGGAAACCACCCAGCTATGGCAGCTGGCCTTTGGGGTGCTT
>VSDK01016202.1:133591-149573 GCA_009767595.1 Symbiodinium kawagutii
GCATTCCCACGTGTTTGTTGAACTTGCTAGGTGATGATCTACAAAACAAGATCAGGCTGCGGGTCAATATTAACCAACAGTTTCTGGGGGATGATAACCAACAATAATAATAGGGAAAACAATGGTTAATCATAGGGGAACCAGGGCGGCTCAGGATGAACTGACCCACTGGCATCAAATAAAAACTGTATGTTTTGTCTCAACTTGGATGTGCAGCTGGGGTTATAACCATGGTGAGTTACGCCCTGTAAGGTGGCGCTTATAGACCCTAGAAACCATGGGAATTGTGACCACTTACTAAGTAGGGGTGCACATCCAAGTACCAGGAAAAATTATACTAATCAAGCCCTAGTAGCTATGATGATTAGTTTACTGACCAAGTGGGGGAACACATTTGATGGAAAAACGTGGCTTGCCACAGGCATCGCCACCAACGAGTCCGAGAGGCTGCAAAAAGAGGCGACCGTGAATTGGCACCTGCCCACCGTGCCAGCGACCAGAACACGCCATGACAAGCAGGTCTTGGGCATGGCATATCTGCCTGCAACATGCCATTTGCATGATGTATATGTATATATATATATATAGATCATGCATAATATTTGTACATAATAAACAGAACTATATCAAAGGTATGTATCACATATATGGTAATGTATCATCATTGTATACATATATATATATATATATATGTTATGGTTGTTTTCCATAATGGGGTTACCCCCAGGTATCAGCCTTTCTATTAACCATGTATCGTAATAAACTCACCATTTTGGGATCACAATTTTGAGAAACAGCCAGATGTAGATACATCATATAATGCATTCTAATGCAAGCACAGGATCAAAAAAGACAAGACCCTTGTGCATATGCAGAGGTAACTTTGTCTCCACCGGTAGACGTATTTTTATGTCTTCAAATGTCTACATGAGTACATATTTCTATCCAGCAGTGATTGTGTGACAGGCTGCTTGTGGCCACAATGAGGATGCAACTGATTGCAGTGGTCGGTGTCAGGGGGAACTTCTAGCGGACGGATGCCAACAGTTGCTTGCACAGAAACAAGTCATGACATAGGCAACGCTACCCACAAAATGTAGATCATCATCCACCTGCAGGTAGAGTAACCAGGTTTAGTCCACTTACAATCAGGGTTCTAGCTTGAGCTGTGGCATCAAGTAAACTGGATCAAAACCTACTTCAAGTAACATAACCGGGTCAAGACCAGGCATATAGAATTGACATCAAGCATCATGGAGCACGTAGTAAAATGGATCAACATCAATGGCTCTCAAAGTAAACTGCTCTCCCCGTCTCCCTCTCTGTCTCCAACCACCTTGCACTTCCCAAACCGACTTGAAGTTCTACTAGTTGGTATTTTTGAAACCGGTTTGCTTAATTATATAAGTTTTCAACTGCTTTGTTAGTACAATTTAGCATAATCAATCTTGCATCTAGTGATACAGTGAAACTCATCTTCCTCCAATCAACTACAGTACATACCAACCTCAACCATTTCACCTGGTAGCTCAACCCCTCAGCAAGAACGACACCCGGTGGGGCTTCCCCTCCGCAGCCCAGCGCTGCCGCCATGGCCTCTCCGTTGTGCGCCGCAGCGATCTGGTTCAACTGGCCCAGTAGGACGCCATCCACACGCGCAGGCACCTCCACCTGGGGCGCGCCAACGCAACGAAGCAAAGACGTGTGTCATTTGATGGTGTTATTTTGGTCATGTAATCATGGGTATGTATAGATTTATTTACGTATATCTACATAATAATATATAGACATATATATATGTATATATATATATATATGTATGAGTATATTTAAATCATATATATATATCATATATTCTATGTACGCATCATAAATACATATCACAGGACATCATATATACACATACCATATGTGTCTATAACATGTAGTGGTAATTCCCCAAACACACTACTCCCATATGGTTGTTCCTCACTCTTGGATTATTAGGTCCCACTCTTCCTGGATGTAGTCCACTCCAAGCTGTGGAGTTTGCTGTGTCTGTGAACATGTGGTGATTGACATAGCATGGTGGCCCTTGAAGCTCGAAACACTTCGTTGGAGGAATTCTGATGGTAGCACTAGTTGCTTTCCTAAAGTCAATCATCATTAGCTAGTTCAAACCCGAGTGGGACAGCATCACTACAGTGAGTGTTCCCGCATCGTGTTGTTCAAACAAGTGGGGGTTTACCAGAATTGAGAACCCCCAAAAAATGGATGGCTTGTTCCTAAAAATGATCTCTATTGTACCATGATTGGATGACTTGGATATGCACCCACGGCCCTAGAGGGGTGGACCAGATATGCAACTACGGCATGGTCGGATGAAGAACAATCACCAGTGATATATCGATAATCAACAGCAGTAGTAACAAATTATCAATAGTATGGTTGGATGAACCTGATTGGTAAAACTGGTTGGATGAATGGTTGGATATCCAATCAAATGTGCAACCGTCTGTGACAGCCCAACACCACTGGTAGTGCTCGCCCTAATCTCAATTGGACACAGAGCCAAAAGTTTGCAGCAAAGCAAAACCATTAGGGAAACCGGGCTTCCGGCTACAGCTGTGCACTAAGCAACGTGGAACTTGAACGTCATGCTCTCAAGTACGACTTTGTTGGCTTTGAGGATACAGCGAATTTGGTCGTATAATGTCGTATGGGTGTTTCTCAAGATAGGGGTACCCCCAAATCATCCCATTTCAATCATTTATAGTAATAACTTATAACCCAGCATTTTTGGGGCTCCCTATTTTCAGAAACCACCATATAGTAGTTAACATAAGTCGGTTGGTGATTATCCCTTATCAATCCATATTATTTGCCATTTGGTTAGCCATTATTACAGTAACAATAATGTATCAACCATTCTTAACAATTATCAACCATTCAAAAATCCCTTGTATGAAACTTACCAGTTGACAAGCGCTTGCTTGCGCGGCTCAAGAACAATGACACGAGAGTTGTGCCTCCAATGAAGTCATGGCTGTCATGTTCTTCACCACAGCCAACAACCTTGCTGCGATGTCAGTGACATGGCTGGTTGACCCATGGCTGGTTGACCCATGGCTGGTTGACCCATGGCTGGAAAGGATTGTTTGATCACAGGACTTTTTGTTCCCTGGTAAAATCTGCTACTGGAGTGTCTGGTGGCTCTGTGGAAACATGTGCAAACTATACAATTCTATCAATTGACTTTAAACCATTTTCCAAAAAATACTTTGGTGCGAGTGATCCCCGCTCTGGTATGCATTCTGACGTACGAGTTGTATAGCTAAGATGATAAACTCTGAAATAGCTCTTAAATCGATTTGTTTTTTGATAAATTGAGATACATTCTTACATTTGCTCTGCTATACAGACTGACACATAAACTGAAACTGGATGAAACCGGCACATCTTCCATCATCAAGACTTACATATACACCGACATTTGTTCTGACAACCTTGGCTGTGTAATTCCGGAGCCTGCACCATGCTGCAGGTGGGCTATAGGGTCACTTGTCTTGACTGGACGTACCCTTAACCGTCCCAACTTCCCAACATGGTAATTTCAGGGAACCAACTAATTAGAGATTGCCGCCGTGCATAACCCCATGTAGACATACAACCGAGATTTCCTAGTGGGTGTATCGTATTATGCCTCATGACTCATCGACGGTGGGGAATAGATAAACGCTGGTCATGTCTGAGGTGAGGAGAATTCAGGACATGAATTCCACTTAAGATCGCTTGTTCAATCCACTGACAAAATACAGAATCTAGACTGGTTGTGGGTTCAACCTCATCCAAAACAATGCGAGTCATTCCAAACGCCCCAAATCTTTGTTGGATCACAAATTTCCTTGAAACCAATGGATCGCAATAGAAAACAGATCGAAATCTATAGACCTCATAGCTACCACAGATCTACACGTCCCCCGCACACGGGTCCCCCGGGTCCCCGGTCCCCCGCAACGGGTCCCCCCGGTGTCATGCCCCGGGGAACCTTTCGGGAGCCGCGAAGGGCGCCCGAAGCGACTGCTCGATCTCCGCCAGGAGAGGGTTGCAATCCTCGGGAGCGAGCGTCGCAGGGAAGTTGGATCAGGTCCGGTGTCAAAACTCTTCAGAGATTTCATAAATAGCTGTATGATATTAATAACTAATTGATATTGTATATGATATGATATTATATATTTTATATGTACATATGTAAATATATATATATATATAAATTATATATATATCTACTGTATATGCATGTATATATCAAAAGATATTTGATTACAGTATCATCATTCTTACGCAGATTTCCTTGATGAGATGGACAGCCAAGCACTTCAGAAGAAGAACTCTGCAGGCTCCATAGTTGGTCTCCGAAGTACAAGGACATCCTTCTGCATAGGAAGGTCTTAATAGGGGAAAGAATGTTCATAGTGTTGTATATTGTTAGTAGGTGTTCATCCTTCTGCATATATTATATTGTAATGGGTTCAAATATTGAAAGAATTGGTGTTGATAGGTTTCATACTGCTTTACAACGGATAGTACTCCCCTACAGTGCTCATGCAACAGAAGCTGCTAGCACAGCTCACTTGGTAGACGGTTGCTCCGACTCAAACAAACTGACCATGTCTGGGTGGGCACATCCACCATCTGGGGACAAACCAATAGTCACTGCATACGTTGATACCGTGTACAACATGTGCACAATATGCTGATACACACAAATGTATGTGCATGAGTATATGCACATTGCACCATATTGCACCTGTATCTATGTATGCACGCATGCACGTGATTCCAGAGTTGTTTTTTCACGATCTTCCGTGGTTTTACATGCAAATTCACATGAATTCACATAAAATTCACACAGATTTAGGGATCGATCTGCTTCCATGGCCGCCAACACGGTGTCCGAGCTTATGCGCTGCAAGCGTCGTTGTGGCAGCAAACCATGTAGTGATTTGTAGCTACCTGTCAGCGGTGCGAGATGCAGCCCTGAACACGTGGAACTGCCTCGATGAGCTTCTCTGGTTGGTGGTTTCAACCCTATGAAAAGTATTAGTCAACTCAATCAATTGTTAATAACTACTAGGGAAAAGAGAAAAATGTTTGAAACCACCAACCAGTTCTGAATTGGCGCAATGATTTCGTACAAAACCAAAGATCCTTATCATCAAGCCTTGCTTTCCGCTAGGCATCAATGGGAGAAACACTGCTCAAACACTGCTCAAACACTGCTCCTGTTATTCCATCATGCGAGGTTTTCGAAGAGTGAGATTTCCATCCTGGCTGATGATAACTGCCACAGGCACCTAGAAACCAGAAATGGTTTGATGCAAATGCTGCAAACTCTTCGAAAATTGATCATGTTCATCTCTTGCACTTTTGTAACATGCTAAGCCCTCACTTTCTTAAAAATTCAAGAATGCTGGGGTTAGTACAGAATCCATAATAAAATAGCTCGCTCATCATTTGCTTCAATCAAATAGTGGCTTCCTAGCGGGCTAGCAGCATCAAAACTGTGGGTTTCTCGTTTAGCAAACTCTGCACACCAACCTTGAATTGTTGATCCCACTGAATAAAATTGGGCATTTTTGCTGTTAAGGACGTTTGCTGTTTTCAAGCCTGTCATCCCTCCCCACGGTGATGATCTCCGGCGGTTCTGCAGTCAGGTTACAATGCAGTTGGAAGCGGCCTGGATGTAGTTGGGGATAATGACCTGGCACTTTGACAAAGCCACAGCAACGATCTCCAGACTCGACAGAAGCGGATTTTCTGGTTGGTGGTTGAAGCACAAGCCACGGTTGGTGCTTATAAGTTACCAGCCATGGGTAATCATAGTGGTCAGCTCTACAACTATCATGGTTATACAGGTTGTAATGGTCAATAGCAGGAGATTTACGTAATGGTTCTCTGGGGTTGTAACCATTCATAGTGGTTGACAATAGGGGATGGTGATTGACAGTCATTGATAGTATTCTGTATATTTCTTTATGACGTAGTCATCAAGGAGAGTAGAAATGATCAGAAATACAAGTATTCATACTGATAAGCCCCCCTCAAAAATACATGCAGCAGCCTCATTGTTGTCCTCAGCACCGAACTCAAATATGGTCTCATCTCGCTCACAGATTTCAATCACATGCATCAGAGCAGTGATGGAAACTAGTTCTACGTAATTACGGAAAATTCCCTTGATTGCGTTGCCCTAATGGAACATGTTTCATCATGTGTTTTTTCGGAAATTATTTCACTGCTTCATGAACCTGATGCATTGATCAGTTGATCTGGTGATAGATTCAGTGATAAATCCTGGCCGATCAACCAGTCGTGCTCAGCCATTGACTCGCCATCCAAAGAACAGCCCAAAGAAACATGATTTCAACGTTCATGAATAGCACCCATTAAATGAATTGAAAATCCTCTATTGAATAGAAAATCCTCCCAGTAAATGGATTGCCTCACATTAAATTGAAAATCCTGAGGTAATTCCTCTATTGAAAATGAAGGCGCCATGGCTTCATAGCCCCTAAAAAAGCCCCATCAACCACCTGATTGCGTCACCAGCTATGGATGTCTTCACCATCACCAGCTGATCCGGCTATCCTCGAGGCATTTTGAGGCTGACCCATGAAACGAATTCTTCGGCAGGTTGCTAAACACCCACGAAGTCAATGTTTATAGGCAATTTTAACTGAGAAATCTGTTTACCAATGCTATTAGTTAGCCATCCCTTACTAACCAACTGTTGATAATCGTAAGGATGGTAAACAGTTAACCAATAATGATAATAATGTTGCTTAACCAACCAACCAACCAACCCACCCACCAACCAACCAACCCACCCACCAACCAACCATCCCTTAATAGTTAAATTGTCCAACCATCCCGTAATAGGCCTGCTTACCATCCATCCCAACTTGTCCAACAGCGCGGGACCGGCACATCTCCGTCCCACCTGTTTGGTGCGACTGCTCTCGTCCAGGGCGCCCAGCTCACGTAAATAGGCCTGGTATCGCTGGAAGGCCATGTGTGGATGCGTTTGCAGGCAGGGTTAGAGGGTTATAGCGATGGGTTGAGCTACCCATGTTATAGGCTTATAGGTTTTAGATCCATGAATATTTCAGGATATAGGGTTATAGCGATGGGTTATAGGTTTTGGAATGGGTCAGGGATCTGACAGTCAGGTTTAGATCCCTAAGTCATGTTTAGGGTTTCATGAATTTCCAAATTACCCTGTCATGGGTCTTCAAGACAAACTTCAAATGAACGACAGGCACAATTCAAAGTATATATGACGAACAAACAACATAACTTCTATATCAAAAAACACATATACAGCTCATATCTATCTATATATAGTTTATCTTCATCTGTATATATTGAATCAAAAAACAGCATCAACATGCAGAATCTGAACCAAAGTACCGCCCCTTCAGTGGAGAACCCACGGACTGCTTGCCTCAGACTCCGCGAAGCGCCAGTCTGCCTCCAAGCCAGTACCTCGTCACGTGGAGCGCCAGGAAAGTAAAAACATCCAGATTTCAAGGATGCTCAGGGAGCGTGAGGGATTTTGAACATCGCAAAGTATCTCTCTCTCTCTCTATATATATATATATAAATATATTCATGCCAAAATAGACATATGTATTTTTATTTATTTATCTATTTATGGCATCACTGGGGGGGTTACTGCCAGACTCGGCATCATAAATTTCCGGGCACAATTGCAAGGAGTAGAGGCACAATGGGAGCCTAATTGGCCAACTGTGGCATCGCTCGTGGCGATTCCGGGGATGGTTGGGAGCACTCTGTCTATACATTTACCTTCATCGACAAGCACTGACACATGACACCTAAATCCTAAGCAGGACAGCTCATTTTCATTTGCATTTTCACCTACCCAGTGAGAGTGCCGACTGACACATTGATAATAATGAGTGTGGTTGGATATTTCGCGACCTGAATTTAAGACGACATAAATACATGTATATATATATATGTATGCATATGTTCATTCATACTGATATATATATATATTATATAGATATATATGTATATATTATATATATATGTAGTTATATACATCAAACCGCCTACCAGTTCTACAGCAACACAACGCACCTGTCTTCATATCATCTTATTGTCCATCCTTTTCAGTAATTGTTTTCTTTTTGCTGTTGTGGCGGTTGCTTTTATTCAAATTGTATTGTTCCTGTCGTCTTATTGCTCTGCTGCCGCATGTAATTTTACAATCTTGCTGCTGGTGTTTTCCTGACACATATGTCAGCACTGCATGGTTGCAGAACCAACATCAGGCAACAAATCAGCCAGCACAATTAGCAACTGAACAGAAACAAAGAAAATGAGCAATTTCAGCAAGTAATCAGCAAGGAGCAACTAATCAGATCTAATCAGCACTCATTGGAAACCAAAAAACTGCCAGCAACTCGTCAGCAGTGCTGGAGACGTTCACAAACACTACCCACCTGGCAGTCCCACAGGTCTCCCGGCCGTAGAATTTCGACAGTGGTACCCGACCTGCCACGAATGTGGCACGGTGGATTCTTCCAAAGTTTGGCTGTTTGCGCACGAACCAAGATCCAACAGCATGGTTTGTGTAGGTTAGGGATGGAAACCGAAGTCACAAGATCATATCGTAGATAACGCCTTTTTGGGCCCATACAGCCCGTGCAGAAAAGGCATGCAATGTCGTCACGATGAAGCAATGGATCACTGTATGGTTGTGGTTACCATGATGTGGACGAAAGTCACATTAGTGGTTAACTGTGGTATTCTTTTGTCGATCTGCTCATGAGTTTTAAATTCTGGGTGGAATGGAGCGTGGAGCACGCTTACCGGAACTGCTAGTTAACCGAGCATACTGCACTAGACCATGGTAGTTTGACTAAACGTCAACAGCTCACAACTAGCTTTGACGGTCCAAACAAAATTCTGAGAAGTTTCTTCATCATTGCAGGCAGGTGAAAAAGAACGAACACTCCCAACCAGCTTTGAGCAAACACAATCCTGAGTTCACAATACTTCGGTGACAGGAATACATCCAACATGGCCATGTTCACATGAGACGTCTCCATCTTTTTTGTCCACTATTTACAGGGTTGTAAAAGTCTCAGCAGGTCCTTTTGTCTATCAACAGCATCACAATGCATCTGGCATATGATTAGAAATGCCGCTTTGAGTCTGTGGTACACTTGCGACGCTTCTGCTTGAGTGTTATACGCGCCGCAAAAGAATCAGACGAACTATCCTGAAAGAAACTGCAGAGTCAAATTTGAGATTCGATGGAGGCAAAATGTCTTTGGATATGACTAGGGTAACTACCAGCTATTAGTAGATATACTATACTACTAGGGTTCATAATTGATATCACTATTAGACTATACTTAGACGACTTAGGTGGCGAATCTTAACCAACCTATACCGTTCGGGGGTCATTGACCTGTACGCAGCAAAATGGAAGCACCAAAGAAATGATGAAATCATGGCTGGAGTCCCATAAAGATTCACAGTTTGTGGTACCAGTGGTTACTGGTGATCAATAGTGGTTTAAAAAAAGGTTGATAGTGGTTTTATATGGTTTTATTGCATCCATTGACAAAATGGGTTTGTCCACAAATGCTGTACTCCTCAGGTCACTGGCGGTTTCCCTACTAATAATTAAACAATGATAAATAAATCGGCTGGTCAAGAGGTACCACCATGTATGGATACACACACACATCACAATTTTAGTGGTACAGAAAGTCACATGTGACAGCAATGATGAAATACAGAAAACCACATGATGAAATCACATCGTGCCTTTGGAGCAAGCAGGTCTTTCCGAATCAGTAAAAGAAATCCTCTAAGAGTTTCAGAATTTTGGCACGCCCCTGACCACACCCAGCGATGGCACCTGTGCGCGAGGGATCCATAGCAATCAGTTGCTCCTGTGGCCATCTCTGGAATTCCCATGGTCAACAGTGCATTGCGATATGTCCAAATGAGCTTCAGCAAGGCCACACAAACACATTGACATCACCAATACATTCTCTTAACAGAACATCTAACATGTGGAAAAACATGAATGAATGCCCTGGAAGCTTGTATTCTGGCAATGAGTTGGAATAAGAAACCATCTGCAAAGATCGGACACTGTTTTCGTCCACACGTGTCATGGACTTTGCTAGCCAGCAAGTAGCACATGGTCACAAAGTCAAAATGCCATTCAGGCCACTGAAAAAATGAATGTGAGAAACAATCCAACAAAAAAGATAGATCGCTTCGATAAGCGTTGAGCAATCCAGTTACACAAGTTCTGGTTTTATGAGTGCAAGTTCCAAAATCATTTCCCAAAACACATCACAGTTGTAGGGAATGCTTTATTATTGCACAATTACAATCACACATTTTGTATATGTACATAGTAGCACACAACTGTCATGCTTTATTATAGTTCTGTGATTGCAATAGTATTTAGTGCACATTCCACAGTAGTAGGAAAAAGCCGCTGGTTGCTGACGCTTTGCTGAAATGAAACTTCCTATGCTGGGACGGGTAATCCGTAGCTGTGGTTTTGGACAAATAAGTAGATAAACATCCATGCGGTCCATGCATCCGATGTTTATAAATACTTAGTTTCTTCAAACAACAGAACCACCAGGTGGTCAATATCAAGAACAATTCAAATAAAAGGCCAACCCCAGGTGGTAATGATGGTTCTTCTTCGTCTGCACAATTCTCGTGGAGTCAGAGGCTTGCCAAGACCACAATGGGTTGGAAACGTCAACCAAAGGTCAGCCATCCGAACAGGTTTGGCTTAGCTTAGCAACATACTATTCATCATAATCTTCACAGTTCTTTGATATGCGAGAGATCGAGGCCTGTCTATAAGTGAAACGCAAAGCAAGCCAGTGAGCAATGTCAAAACTGCTTAACGGATTGATCTAGAGGTTTTGCACTGACTTGGTCTAGTGCTTGTAAGGGATTGTGAGTGTGTCTTTTCAGCCATGAATGGAAAACATGGAAAACCCCATCTTTACCTATCTTATAACGGGTACCAACCCAGCAGCTTATTCACATCGCTCACCCTGTCAACTAACCAGTGGCAAACTAACCTGGTTGCGGTAAAAAGCATCATTTTATAGGCTAACCAGCTATGAATGGTGGATTTTCCGCTTCCAGCTTAGGGACTGTCAGAGTGCAACCCGGTCTCCTTCATCTCTGTACACTCCGACTCCCAGAAGGAGGCAAAGTTTCGGGTGATTCCTCCGATCACCTAAGTGGACTAATCCTGGTCATCGTGACACTGAGGGGGTTTACCCACCCCCGGGCAATCCCTGCTTGAAGGAGCCAACCCTTGCAGAACATGAGACCGCAATCAACTTATTTGGGATAACCTGAGTTTGGGGCTGCGTATTGAGAGGGATCTCTTTCCGTACCTGCTAGAAAGACCTACCCATCCTACGACCTACCGGCCAAAACACATATCTTCACAAGGCTACAGCAAACGACACGTGCTAGGTTTTTTTCGTTGTTTCCGCAGCTGCTTATATTAAACTTATATATATATATATTATATTATATTATATTATATTATATTATATTATATTATAGTATAGTATAGTAAAGTATAGTCTATTATATTATATTATATTATATTATATATAAGTGAGAAACTGCTTGCAAGAGAAACTACTGGCTTAGTAGTGGTAAAACATTGATACTGATGGTTGGCAGTAGCTAAGAGTGGGCAACTGATCACACTTGCTACCTATAGTTAGCCAACATTCCTATACATACATGACATAGTAGCTAAGATCGCGGGGAAAATTGTCAACGATAACCAAGATAAGCAAGAAAGTGACAGCACCCGTCTGTTTAAATAAATAAGTGCTTCAATTATGGTGAACGTCCATATACAGTATACTTCAACGAGCATTACAACAATTGCTGCTTCCATCTGCCTGCTGATCCTTGTAAGGGATGACCAGAATGCTCGATACACACAACTACGATCAGCATGGCGAAAAAATGCGGACCCCCCAAACCTTCCCGAAAATATCCGAAAATCAGATCTCCCCAACCCCCCCAATTGTACGCACCCCCCCTAAAAAATGAGCGCCCAACGACAATGTCTCTACAAAACGTGTCTCCTGCAATCTTGCACCGTTCACCTTGGCAGTGGACTAAATCCTTAGCAACTTCGGTTCACAGGAGATTTGGATCGGGGCAAGGGTCACCTGACCTACCCAACAAAGCAACGCCACAGATACCGGGCAGAGCTAGTTCTGAACATGTGGTGGTCAATTCTTAGGTATCTCCCATGACTGGTTGGTGGTTGAAACACCCCTATGAAAAATACGCTTGTCAACCAACCGGTGGAAAATAATCAATAGAGAAAACAAAAAATGTTTAAAACTACCAGCCAGCCATGATCTATTATCAGTTGGACTAAGCTGAACCATCAAGGGCAACCAAGGTGCTGAATGAGCATCATCGAAAGTGTAGTCGGTCAGCAGAGAGCCTCGACATGGTCTGAGTTGCATCCATCCATCGCTTTTTGTGTGTAACCCTGTAACCCCATTGGAATTACATGCACAAGTTAAAGACCTTTCCCCAACCCTGCATTCACCCGAAAACGATAGATTTCCGCCACAAGCGGGTGGTTTCCCACAAAAAACGTTTGTAGGTGAAGATTCAAACAAAGGTGGGAAATAATCATGATTGGCTCCAATTTGGATTTGTCACAACAGGCCTCGAATAATGATTACGGTTGATTCATGCTGATTGGCAAAGTATCATGATGGCGATCGATATCAGGAAAAAATGATTCATGTTGTCATCGTGTCTTATGTCAGCATAGTGAGTTGATTGTGTGATGATCATGCTGAGAGAATCCGCATAATCCAGAGCACTGTCAAGCACACTGCAGGTCGACATTTACGGCAAATGAGTCGGCTGCCTGCACATATTACCCAATAAACCATCCTAAAATGGCAATATATCCTGGAGAAACACAGCCGTTTGGAGATAGAGGATCCCGTGCCATCCGCTAGACTGGAAATAGTAATACTAATCCATACCACTTTGTTTACCACACACACTGCGCACATTGGTCAAGTCTCGCAAAAGCTTGACAGCCCTGTTCAATTCTGGGAGGCTTAACAGCATCAAAGGATTTTGACCTGTACACCTTTGTTGTACGGACTAGATTTGGATGACCTGTATGCTGGACTATTTCGAAGTAGAAAACATATACATATATATGCATATTTGTGTGTGTGTGTTTACATATCTCACATACGAGACTGTCATGTGAACCATATACTTTTGCACAACGATACCCATACATGCATATCTATCAATCTATTTCATGCAAATAATGAAATCATGACTATATTTATGTGCATTGATAAATTGATTGATATACATATACAAATAAATGAATATGTTTACATGAATACATGAATAAAATTAACAAATAAATATAAACCAAATATGTGTATATCAAATATATAGATATGTATACCTATATATATATATATATGTATATGTATGTATATGTTTACACAAGTTATATCGTCCAACTTTGTCCAGGAACTGGCAAGGCAAGGCACCGACTGCTGCCGGGCCGCCTTGTGCTGGACTTCGTCGGCGCTTGAAATCCAGCGCCTGACAGCTGCAGCTGAGGAAGCAAATCATAGTAGAAGTCACCTGTGAGGCATAACCTATCATGATAACATAGAAGTATATAGTGAGATTATAATATTAATAAAATAGTATGATAGTAGTATGATAACCAATCATGATAACCTGTGAGCGTTAATAGTAGTATTAATAATAGTGGTATATAGTAATAATAACATATCTTTCATAATTAACCCCTCACTAACAAAATAGTAGTAGTATTTATAGTAGTAGACATAGTAAACATTAACAACATATCTTTCACAAGTCGAATCATCTAATGTCAACCATGTATGGCAATACACCATCCACTTTTGGGAGGAGGAAGGTGCGGAGTGTACACAAGGATAAGGGTCCCTTCTTTTCCATTGCTAGACGGTCATTGACCCAAAAAATCAATCAGCTTCTGTACTCAGTGCCTCCAAATCATTTCCAAGGATGTTGCTTTATATCATATCCCTATATTGCGGAGAGTACCCCAAGCAACCATCCAAACAATATCAAGTTCAACATTCGGAATCCACTTAAACACTACCAGAAAACAACCTAAGTATAGTCATACTTAGCCAACGAAAAACCATGCCGTGGGCGTGGTTGGATACCACATGATACCACCTAAGCACTACCAAACATCACCGCTGTCGTAGCGGGGTGCCTCGATTTCACCGTGAGCAAAGTGGACCAATTGATCCTGACAGCGTGGCGTCTCAGATGTCTCAGCCACTAAGAGGCTGTGTTGGGAGGGGGAGATGCGTTTGAAAAACATGCTGAACATGTCCCAAACAGCTGCAATGTTTACAAACATATTTCTTGCTTTTGATCTTTTTTGTGTGTGTGAGAGTATACATATTCTGTCATCTATGCGTATCTGCATCTTCCCAAGATACAATGTGCTCATTTCTGTAAAATACATGTGCACCCGCGTATACACTTGAAACAGTGTGCAAATCTAGTGCTATCTAATTACATCGATACATGTGTGTGTGCGCCTGTCTTCATGTGTCTTGCAGAAATGACATGCTTTGCTGGTGTCGGCAGGGTAACCCTCCCACAAACAGGATGAAGGAAAATCAATTTCGGCGTTTCCTAAATGGAGATCTGATATTATGCTTTCTTCTCCCGACAATGACCAGAAAATCTGGGAAAAAATGGAGGTTCTTTGAGTCCTTTGCTGCCATTCAACAGCGGATTTACTATCCTGCGGATTGTGAAACTAACTGGTACAAGTACAAAATTGGTATTGAGATGTAATGAGCAATTTTTACAAATGCGTCAGAACACGTAGATTGATTAAGTAGTCATCATGCGTGCTGGTTCATGGGATAGTGGCTCTTCTCATTGCTCACTTTGAATTTCAGGACCACCACAATGAGCATGCACAGGAATCCAAGCGTGAAAACTGATTGATTCCTGCGGTGGCTTGTCAGCCAAACTAAATCACCGCAACATCAAGCAGAATGTTCCGAAAGGAGAAAATACTCATCCGAAATCACCCGCTCCTTGATACTCCAACAACTGTGATATCAACTCTGACCGTCGAAACAAAGTAGCTTGGAAACAGAAAACAACCTTCTCCTGCAAACGGGGATACAGGGTGTCAAGTTTTTTTTGGGTTATTCCCTCATACATGACTGCAGTCAAACCTGGTAGTCATGGCCCTTTACAGCATAGGTACTATTACACTTTTGATCGCATTGTTGTCATAAAGAAAGCAACAAAAACGTATCTACATATAAAGCAACGAAACATGAATGTATATCTAAATATATATATATATAATATATATATATATGGTTATATATATATATACATATATCCTGTAGAACCTACTTATGAAAACAAATATGCTTCCATATCTGCCCAGCATGTGCCATCGCTTGGCAAACAACAAACACGTCGCAGCGCTGGGTCGGCCCTGCGACCAAGCAACCCAGTGTGGAAAGGTTCGCTGTCGCAGCCGGGCATTGCCCAGCAACAGGCGGATCCCCTCCTGGGAGCATCCAAGGCATTGGAACGCTCCTTAGAACACACCTATCATTGAGAACAAGTTTAGGGCTTACTGTTGGTACACAAGGTGGCTTACTGTTGGTAAACTTACTGTTGGTAAAATCATGATTTTTTTCTTGAATGTTATAGAGGCAAGGTGATTGTGAGTCTTGAAAGTTGTAGAGGCTATATTAGATGATTGTGATTCGCAGAAATAATGATTCCGAAAAACCCTTCATGGTCCATGATCTTGACCAACAATGGCAATGCTGTTGCGATT
>VSDK01016202.1:149602-169453 GCA_009767595.1 Symbiodinium kawagutii
CTGCTGCCTCTCCAGCTGTGGAGAACAGTTGTGGACAATGCCTTGCAGTCCAAAATCTATTGGAAGCTCACAAGAAGAGATATCTGTAGTGATTTCTCAAAATAACCCCAAAATCATCCAATGGTAGTCATTTATACTAATAAACTGTCCAGTTTTGGGGGTCCCCTTTTCTGAGAAACCCCCACCTCAAGAAAATCAGATGGACCGGATGCTGCACTGCCATCAGAAAATCTGCAAAAACAACCTCCGCAAGGTATCCATGGCATGACGGATTGTACTGCCATGGATATCGGTCAAGTGTCCAACCCCCTCAACAAGGCATGATGGCTTATGGAAGTGAGCAGGTATGTTTTGACACTGGGAATGACTGGGGCAACTTGGGTTTCATTACTGACACATCCAAGGTCAACAGCGACTCACTGCACGGGATGATCCACCAAACGTCCTAGAAAACACCACCCATAGATCTTAGTCTGGCAACAGAAAAAGAAACATGTTCAAAAACTAGAGGTGCCAATTCTTGCAATTGGCCATCTTGTCGATCAGCAATGGTATCTTGATCAAGCTTGGAACTAGCAACGAACCAATTGATTGTACAACAGCAGCTGAGTCTCCTCGTCATTGCCCATGAGCCAATGCACCAAGTAGGCCTGCCACCCGGCTACATGTCCATCCGTCCAGGGTCTATGCGATCCACAACCCAGGTATCGCCACGTAGAGATTCCAATTTATTGATACTCCTGCTTAAAAAAATTGCGCTAGCGAACAAACTTCATTACTTTCTACACGCAAATGCCATGTCCAAAGCCGGCTCGTCCCCTTTTTGTTTTTGATCCCCCGTCGGTTGTAAAGGTTTCCTGAAAACACAAAAACATACAAAAACGATATTTCCACACGAGAACATGATGGGGCTGTATAGCATTTTTTCCAAAAAGTATTCCAAACATCGTAATCTGTGGCAAGAAAATCTACCATTTGAAGGGTGATCCACTTCGTCAAATCGCATTTCCAAGCAATGTCATGCCTCAAAAAAGTTCAGTTGTCATGGATCAAACATTGCTTGGAAAATGCCTCAACAAAGATGATCAAAGTTCAGCGGTCGTAAAGAGGTCCTCCTCAACCTTCGATCCAAAACCGTCCGCCGTGGATCCGAGGTCAGTGTTTGTCCGTTCGATCGGTCGATGTCCCAACACTCCAACAGGTAGCCCAGGTGGCCCAGGTCTTGTGGAGCCAAGTTGTGTTGCGGATGTGAAGAGTGGTCAAGTGGTGGTCATAGTTCATCCATGTTCATGATTAAACATGCAGTTAATTCATGTAGTTAATGAACATAGTTCATAGTTTATCCATGTTCACTTTTCACTAGCAGTTCATGAATGTGAATCAAGTTGTTAATGAACATTGATGAAGTGGTGTTGATGCTCGTGGTTAATCCATGTTCATTCATGTTCATCCACGTTCATCCACGTTCATCCACGTTCATCCATGTTCATCCATGCCATCAATCAAGCTTGGCGATAGTAGATGACACCACCAACAACAGCAGCTGGCCACCGCTCACCGCAGCGTTGGTCGCCTCCAACAAGTCTTGCAGGTCCTCCCGCATGAAACGATCCTGAGGCTTCTTCCTCTCCTGGATCCCACGGCAAGGGTCGCATGGGATCCAAACATCTGCTGCCATGGAACATGCATGGGAAACTGTTCATGGTTGAATGCTTCAACTATCATCTACTGCTTAGCGAAATTGGCTATTGATAGCATGATCCTGGTAAAGTTGAAACCCGTTGCGAGCAAATAGGGATACAACTAACTAGCGATTTTGCAGCAACATAAACCTTTACTGGTTTTAGAGCCAACATTACCAGCTGCCATGTGGCCACAACCATCCTGGTATCTCTTTTGCTCTTCTTTTAGAAGGATATCACGTAGCAGTGGACAATAACGTTGATTGACATCGGTTGCCCAAATGGCCTATGGCCTATGGGACAACCCTTCCAATCTCGGTCTTGCGTATCTCTTGCCACCCTAACATAGCATGTGGTCCACTCAATCATGTTAAATCTGGATCATTTGTTTTGGAAGGTGGTAATCTTCCGGCCATGCTTCATATGTTTAATGGCCAATCAATTGATAGTTCGTCATATTGCTAATTGTGACAATTGATGGTGTATATAAAACACATAAACAAACAAATAAATAAGTAAGAAAATTTTACAGACATGAATAAATAACAAATACATAAATAAATCAATGTATATATCATATGTCGTCAAATCTTCATCAATTCATAGTAGATAATTGATAACATATCAATTGTGTATCAATTATTATCAATTCATATTAACTGATATCAAGATATACGGCATCATAAACTGATATATCAATTGTTCATTCATCGTTCATGACCGCGGGCCCTGTGACCGGCCGTCGCGGATGGCGCTTCAAAACGGTGCCGGGGGCCTGGTACACCTTCTCCAGCAAGTTGCTTTCGGCATCAAACAGCAACTGCTCAATGGTGGTGATCCTTGGCCGCCAAGGCGATGGCTGGCGATCCACCAGCGTGGACCAGCTGAATAATCTGCTATGACTAAGTTGATGATCATATGTTGATGGATTTTGATGAATGGTAGTCATGACTATAGTGATAAATAGTTACATTGATTGCATGGCCAGGGTATGAATGATGATCAATAAGGACCATGGATCAGTTTTATGTGTGAATGGTTGATTCATAGTGATTAAAACTGTTGAATGAGTCAATAGTGCGCAACAACATGTTCAATCATGCTCAATCATGTATTCCTTTCATTGATTGTTTACTACTGTACTGGTTAAGAACCGTTGGTTTGCGATTGTTTGTGATGGTCAATCACCACCGGTCCACTTCAAAATCAAGGATAGCAGGCAACCATATTCAATCGTGATCATCCTGAAGCCAGCGCAATTACAATAATAATCCATCGTGCACACATATTTTGGACACTAATCGTAACCCATAGCAAGAATATCCATAGACCATATGGCTATGGATCAAGCAATAAAACATCAAGTGTATGGGGGATAAATTCACCAACAATCATAGATAATACTGGCTAGCTCATGAGTTTACACCAGGGGGTCAAACGACCCCCAGCCATTATCATTATCAATTAACATCACTAATTATAGATCTGGCTCGTAAGAAACCACCCCCAGTTTCCCTGAAATAGCTGGTAATTGACCATCAAATAGAATCAAATATAGGGGTTTATTACTGTGGATCTGACATCAATGTCAATTCCAGAAATGGGTGTTTCTCAAAATAGGGGTACCCCCAAATCATCCATGTATAGTCATTTATAGTAATAAACAAGCCATTTTTGGGGTACCCTATGGCTTGAGAAACCACCAAATGATGAACATAATGTTAGTGCTGGACTCGACCCTCCAGGCCCTTCAAAGCTAGCCTCTTAGCAGACTGGTCAGCTGCGACCAGCATGGGCTGGTTGATCTTCCCCTAGTGGCTTTCTGCTGTTGAAAGAACAGGTGGCACATTGGAGTCAGGTTCTCCCAGCCAGAAATGTCACGCATATGCAGGTGCCATGCCCTGAATCAGCCGTTTGGCGGGGGATGGCTGGACTGAACTGGTGTCATCAACTCCATTTTGCCAGGCACAACCCTTGGGAATCATGATGAACCATGATATTACCACAAGCCAAATCAACCAAGAGACAGCTGGTGAACACCCCACAACTCCGAACTTCGCTGTTTCTGTCGGTCGGTCTTCATTCTTGTTGGCTACTTTCGGTTCATCAAAAACTAGTGGTCATGGGAGTTATGGTTGTTCTCTGTTCTTAAGTGTTTCCTATCACCACCAACATTGACCTGTTGATCCTTTTGCTACTTTTCGCCACCAGGGTTGCCTACTTTTGCTTCCTATTGCTAATCATTGATGTTGTTGATCAATGTCACTAGGAGTATCAGCCGCCGATCGAAGTCACATGGTGGAGACCTGACCGGAGCAACCCGACACCGGACAACCGCCCCCAAAAGGGGCGTCGTGAAGGTCGAAGCCGCGGATTTCCACGTGACGAGACATCAGCACAGACTCGACCTGGTGACCGGTCGACGAAACGTCGAGTTTCGACCCCGTGGGGAGTCAAAATGCTTCCTTCATTGGAAAATGCACATGTTTGTCAAACTATCAACCTAACATTCTATATGTTTTAAAGCATGTATATATGTGTATGTGTAGATATATATATATATATATATATATATATATATATGTGTAAATATATATATATGTGTATATATATATATATGGCTCCCCTGACAAGAACCTCCAACTTTTAGATCTATTTGTGGCCATGGCATCAAAGTACTCAATGATTTGTTCTTCCGAAACATGCGAAAAAAACATACCCTATCATTATATACACATGGGTCAATTATTTCCAAGACTGCAATTGTTTGGCGTCAGTGGGGTGCCTGCTTTTGTCCAACAGTGAATTTGATCATGACAGTTTGATCCCCGTGCTGGTATGTCCGAAACCAAAGAACATATTACTCTGAAATTAGATTTGCATGGTTACTATGTCTATAAACCATTTCACAACTAATCGTGCAACTTTTGCACCGTGTGATTAGATACACTAGTTAACAAAGGTGGTACCATCATCACTTGTGTTGTGAAATGGTGACTGTGTAAATAGTTTCAACTAGTTGGTCTACACCTTGTCTTTTTGGTTTACCAATTCTCTTTTCCATGGATACCATTCTGTCAACAACCCTTTTGCTGACCTGGCCACCCAAATATTTCCGTTAGTGTATCTGATTGGTTGTACTCGTTCATAACAGGGGGAACCAACAATAGCATGGCAAAAAAACATTTGGACAAACCACTCGTTACAAATATCTAAGAATAATGGATGCTTCCTAAAGCTGTTGGCACCCACGAGCCTCTGGTGGACTGCTCTTTATATCCACATGGGCTGAAGAGCGTCTCTAAGCCCATCCCAGAAAAAAACATCATAGAAGTCAAACAGTGTTTTGTTGCCATACATCGACAATACAGACGAACAAAAAACATGCTATTGTATGTTGTCGTTGTTGCTGATGTTGCTGGTATGTCCCACGATCATGGTTGACTGGCAACTCATTTCACAAACATTCAATTCCTTGTCCTTTCGCTTGTTGCTAGATCAGGTATTGCCACAAAAGGCATGACAAAGACGACTGCAGAAGCATTGCCTGCCACACTGCTGACAGAATTCTGCACATGTCATCATCCAATCTGGAAACAATGTGCGGAACCATGCGAAATTGCCGGGACAATTCACACCTCCCTGAAGCTGTCAACCAAACCCCAAGTCATGCTTGATCCAAAGCAAAAACACGGAAGCTTGGCCCAGTCCCACGATGTTCCAACCAATTCCAGGTCCAGGTGTTCTCTTTATTTCCCTTCAAACCATAAATAGGTTCCTGGAATGGTGTCCCTTTCTGGATGGCTGGGGACCTATCGCCATCTCCTCATGGCGAGGCGCATAGCCAGGAACTTGTTGGCTTAGGATTTCTGCTGCCGCCCATGCGGATTCATTGGATGCCCGGGAGGGTTCGAATCCTCGAATCGCCAAGGAATGCCTCGATCTCCGCGACGCGGAGACATCGCGTTCCAATTGGACGGATCGCCTTCGTTACACGTTCGGGCAACTTCTTTCGATTGGCTTGGAACCGCCCTCGTAGGGTCTTTGTAAACATCCGAACTATGCGCAGAAACAGGCACCTTGATTGCAATATTGAATATTCTGGTGGTTGAACCACCCCTATGAAAAATATTCTTGTCAACCAACCATGTGTTAATGATACTAGGCAAAGTCAAAAATGTGAATCAAACCACCAACCAGTGAACTATCCATCTTATGTGTTGTGGTTCTCGAGTCGCACCGCTTCTGTGAGCAAATGATGGGCCAACTGTCAGCTTGTCAAGTTACCACCTATCTGATGGGCGGTTGATGTTCTCCCTGGCGTTCCAATGGTTCCAGAAGGGCCAACAAACTAGATAGCTGGTTGGTGGTTTCAACCCCTCTGAAAAATATTGCGTAGTTTGTTAATCACTCTAATGGTGAAAATAAAAAATGTCTATTTAAAACCACCAAGGAGAACTAGATAGAAATGATGATGCAAAGTGATGCAAAAACACAATTCAAAAATAGATTTACGGTGATTGATTTACCAATGTTGATTGACCATAAAACATTTCAAACATGGTAAATCTGTTTAAAAAATGCCTACCAAAGTGATATGTACAGAATGGTATCAAACTCCGAATGAATTCAAGTGACCCTCTCCAATGGAAAGGTCCACCCTGATCAAAGAAGTGTTTAACAGGCATCAGACCCCTAAATCAACCGCAGAATAAGCTTTGGCTTGATCCTGCATGAATCTTGAAGTTTGGGGATGTTTAGAGTTTGTTTTCTTCCTGGCACCACTGGGGCAGGGAAGTAACAACAGCAAAGTCCCAGAGTCGAGCAAGACCTGTGCCCAGTGTTTCCACTACCCAAGCATCATTTCCAACCTCTGCTGACAAGGTACTTCTGGTTGAAATATCGATAAGCCAAGAAGCGAAGAGAACGACGATCAATGCGGCCTGCACCTGATAGCAGTGAAGGTGGTAGCACTTCCCTGTAATCCAGGAGTCACTTTTGAGTTGCCTGGAAGTTGGGCAGCGCAGATCATCAAGATGATTGGATTTTTGAAGGATCCATCAATTTGTTTTGAATTTGTTGCGCATCCCTTTTGACCGGCAAAAGAAAGATATTATCTCCATACTGGGGGCCACCACCCTTGCGACACGGACTTTAGCAACACTCCCTCATAGTTTCATTCAATTCAACCAAATAAATCGATCTTAGAATCTGTATCTGCGTTCTGAGACTTGAGGTCGGAGTCAACAAAAGAGACCTGTATGAACAGCTTCCACAGAAACACTTCCACTATAATCCAAGGTCCTACTTTGGCTGGGTCATGTTGTGGGTCAAAACCCCCGGCCCCTGCGAGTCCCAAACATGATTACGATTAGTGAAGCTGTTTGGATGTTCATCTTCCCTATACATTGTAGATCCCAGCGACCCATAGCCGTTCTGGTTTCCATGCTGGAGAATCCAAGCAGGCAAATCATGAGTCCAGCGACCGCAAATGCCCCTCGTCCATTGGTGTTCCCTCAAAACTGGGGATTTTCCCGTGCGGCTTGCCCGGGAGTACCCCACCTTGGATGAACATCGAACCGGTCATTCTGAATGCGTGCAACGAGCGTGCCACTTTGCCAAGAGGCTGTTTTTGGGAAGCGTGGCATACACGGAGCTCATTTCATCCTGGCGAGAAGCCAATCTTGATTGCCCTGGGGGTAAAGCGGTTATATCTACAGTATAGTCAGTTGTGGAAGCCCGCGTGTGCTCCCATCAAACTGCTTGGTTCATTAGCATGTCCATGCAGGCCCAATGTTTCATTCATCTTGAGAGGTAGGCTAGCAAATCACGAGGAAGAGTTAGCTCATTCCAACTAACAAAGAAAATCTACAAGTCGCCAATGAATTATTTCTGGTGACGGGGTTTTGATCAATCTATAATGATTAATGCTTGTATAATTACCGGTTCTGCAGGGTAACACTTCTGAGACATGACAGTGGCAAATAATGCAATGACCCAAAAAATGCTTAACTGCTTGGTGGTTTCAACCCCTCTGACAAATAATGGTCAACCAACCATTTGTTAATGATTTCTAGGGAAAACAAAAAATGTAAATCAAACCACCAACCAGTAGTTGTTCAACCACAAGTTTGTTGCTTATTGTCCCCTATTCTTAACCATTATTAACCCTGGTTAAAACCACCAACCAGATAGTTGTTTAACTACTATTGTTGCTTATGATCCCCATTATCAGTGGTTATAACCCCTATTAACCATTATAACCCCCTATTAACCATTATCAACCAGGCTTATTAATCACTACTATTAACCACCATTAACCACTATTAAGTAGGGTCACCCCTGATTTGCCCAGGCGTCATCAGCGACGTCGCTCCTCCAAACTTTTCAAATGTGTTTCGGAGACCTCTCCGCCGCAGCCAAGTGCTTCTCCCATGGCCTCCCTGAGATAGCCGCAGGGCCCGGCAGGGCCCCGGCAGGGCGGTCATGACAGCAGAAAATTTCAACGTAGCTAGTGTGCTGCTATAAAAAACACTGGCGAAGGATCCAGTGATCATCAGCTGTCAGCAGCGAAGTGTGCTGGTTTTCGACCACTACCAGTCACTACCACCTACTACTGCTCCTACTAATATGGTGGTTTCTCAAAATTGGGAGCCCAAAAAATAGTTGGTTTATTATTATAAATGACTATTAATGGATGATTTAGGGATACCTATACCACTACTAGGCTCTACCCGTGGTTCTGCCGCGGCGCTGCAGTTCAGCATTGAAGGCTGCGCTTTCCACGGTGGCGCGCAGTGCGCCGGATCCGCCGGTGCGGTGAAAGCCTGAGCACCGGCCATGCGGCCATGAGAAATGTCCGAGTCGATTGAAGAATGACCTGCTGAGCTTGGTAAACACCTTAAAAAGTACCATGAGAAATGGGGCATACTTCGGGTCGAGAATGACCTGCTGAGGTGTTTTTTTGGTGAAACACCTCCAAAAAGGTTGGTAAACACCTGCCATGAGGTTGGTAAAGACCTCCAAAAACTCCGCCACAAAGCTAGTTTTGTCATGGTTTTGGAGAGGTATTTTCTAAACAAATAGGTTTTGAAACCTTGGACATACTGCGGTGTTGGGAAACACCTGCCCACTGTTCACAATGTTTTGGGGATACCTTTAGCAGATTGTTGGATGTGGTAGTTGGATATGATCCCTTGCCTTGGTGGAAAGACTGCCTCTATCACTAGCTGGTTGTTTCATGCATCTTTATGGCTACCAGAAATTAACGATAATCAGTGCTTACAAGCAGGCTGTTAAACAATTCTTGTTGTCTAAATCCAAAAGTAAGTTTGATTCCGATCTCCCAAAGAAATTATTGCAAAGATATGTCCATCTCTTTCTGTAGCTACAGGTGGGTTGGTTGTCACAAAAACCGAAGACGGACATGGAGCCTGAACAGCAGGGGAAAAGCAATTCGTTGGAAATTAATCAGTCACTCAGCTGTGTTGATGCTCAGCTGTTCGATTCAGTTCCAAACAAACCAACAGACCGAGCCCTCAAACGGTGGATAATGTCCACGTACATCTTGAATAGTTTGATCATAGAATAATAGGAATGTATACATCTAGCAACTGACAGAGGATTTCTAATCACAACAACGAATTCTTTGGTGAATGATTCTTCTCCAATTGGATGATGGCAACCCCCAGCTAACACTCAAAGGACTTGCACCCCAATAGCTATCAGACGACCCCGGCCGCAGCTTCTCAGCGGGGCTCTCAAGCCGACTCAAGAGGTGGCCCTCACCAACATGGGAGCCTCACATCCCATCAGCTGATAAGAATGAGAATAGCTATGCTATTTTGTAATATTTTGTATAGAATGATCACCAGATGCTAGCAGATGGGATGTTGGCCATACTTCTCCAGCTATTTTGTTTATCCACGCTGAAGACCATCTTGGCCAACATCGAACCTCAGCTTCGAAGCTTCCTGGCCGCCAGCAGGCCCCTGTCAGACGGCCGGCCCGGCCCGCACAACGGGGACCCTGGCGGCCGACCCCTCCCTGGCCCCGTCCCATGCGATGCCAAGCAGCTCTCAGAACTTGCTTCAATCAATGGCAAAGCCAAACACCTGAGCTCAGCTGCTACAGGGCTTGGTATCCCATTTACCCTCTGCTAAACTAACCTGGCCATGGATGTTCACCATATTTTTCTAATGAAACCTTGGGAAACTAGCAATGAATGATGTATTTTCCATGGCAAGGTTAGTTTACCGGAGGGTAAGGGACATTGAACATCACCAGCTTGGATGACTGGGAATCGGATTCCCATAGTTGGGTGATGTTCAACTGGGACATGGACATGGCTAATGACCCCTGGGTGCTTTTCGACATCCAACAAACAGACCATCCACAGTGCTGAGGCTGGCATATGATGTGGGTCGTGGTGTGTCCATGACTACTAAGAAGTTACCAGTCTGTTGAAAAGGAGCGCTGATGATGATGATGATGATGATGATGATGATGATGATGATGATGATGATGACGATGATGACGATGATGACGATGATGACGATGATGATGATGATGACGATGATGACGATGATGACGATGATGACGATGATGATGATGATGATGATGATGATGATGATGATGATGATGATGATGATGATGATGACGATGACGATGACGATGACGATGATGATGATGACGATGATGACGATGATGACGATGATGACGATGATGAATGATGATGATGATGATGATGATGATGATGATGATGATGATGATGATGATGATGATGACCACGACGATGACCATGACGATGACGATGACCATGACGATGACGATGACGATGATGACGATAATGACGATGATGATGATGATGATGATGATGATGATGATGATGATGATGATGATGATGATGATGATGACCACATGTTGATGATGATGATGATGATTTTGAGAAGGGGAACCATCCAAAACATTGGCACCATCAAGGCTATAACGAGCACAAGGCGGGGACGGAGTTGAGCCGCACAAGGCATCCCGTGCAGCCTAGGCGCACGTAAAGAGCCGCCTGCATCATTGCCGGCAGAAACCACCTGTCGCCGGATGTTGCCGCAACCACAGCTGTTCACAGCCTGGAAATGAACAGAAAAGTCTTGATTGGGATGTTTACATCTTGATGGGGATGTTCCTTCCGGCTGTTTACATCTTGATTGGGATATTCACCCGTTCAGTTTTGTTGACATCTAAATGGTGGTTTCTCAAAATAGACGTAATTACCCCAAAATGGTTGGCTTAGTACTATAAATTTAAATGGTTAATATTGGATGATTGGAGGGTACCCTCATGTTGAGAGACCCCTTTATATTAATCATTCAATATTATTCTCCATGTAGCACAACCCAGCCAGCACCGAATTCCAAAAAGGATGTTTTTTTGAGAGGAAGTTCTATGGGTTTTTTCCCAACCAACCAATCAACCGACCGACTGAAACGAAATTTAAGTTGCAGGCTTTTCCATACACACTGGGTACCCACAATCCACCATCAAAACTTGAACCTAAAGTCGGGAAGCAATGACATGGGGCTAGTCCCATTTCAGGGTACATCCACCATGCGTTCATGAACACCCTCAGACTCATGTACGATCAATGGCCCATGCGGTCAGTGTTTGGTTGAATGCTCAATTCCATCACCATCACCATCAGCCACGGCGCAGCTATCGTTGATGAACCGGCTCTCTTCTGGACCAAAATAATACTTGAGAAGTAGTTATTGGCCCACGCGTGTTTTCAAATCATGCCTTGCAAACAGAATCGTGTTGCGTACATATTATCCATATATATATAATGATAACAGGTTCGTCACCCCACCGAACAACCAATCAAGGACTTGTTTTTCGCGCCCTAACTGCACCCCCAGGTCTTGTCAGCATGGATACAACCAACGTTTGAGGAGGTCATATGACACAGCTGAGCCAGGCTAGGACATCCAGCTTCCCGAGAAACGTGCGGACGGAGAGTGCTGCTGTCCTACCACACCTACAGTTGGTGGGCCCCCTTAACGAAGTTGGCTGATAAATAGGGTAACCACCAGTTAGAAAAGAAATAATCTACTAGTTAAATGGCTCATTAATCAACTTATAACCGGGGGGGCCCACCTTGTATGAATTGCCACCAGGCCACAAGAAGGGCAATAGTACGTTCTCCTTGGCGGAATCTAACCGGAGGCTGATGTCACAAACGCGACCGTTTTCTCATCTCTGTGTTGAAACCAACCCCCAAAACCATGTGGCTAGCGCTTGAAGTATCAGTTCGTACACTGACTTTGAGAATTCCAGAGCCAATCCTGATCAAATCAACATCCGAATCACAGGACGGATCCTTCTCATGGGTTACTAATGCTTGGTTACTGGTTGTGGCAAATTAGGTTTGACCGCAAGGATTGGTGATACAGTGATACATGAACTAAATGGTAAATGCAATGTAACTCCAGACCTATTAAAAAATCAAGCCAGTATCGCTATCATGAATACTAAAAAACTGATTTCAACCAGCTGCAAATAATCTGTGATTGCCGCTCACAATACATGTTTCATCATCATCATCATCATCATCATCATCATCATCATCATAATCATAATTGTTGACTATTGTTGCTAATATCTCCGAAAAAAATATCAAGTCATATCTGATTTCACCCTATGTGCTGTCTAGGTTTGGGATGGCTGTGATGGGAGAGGCTGTGTGCGTGTCTGGGTACGGTCCGGTGTGCGGAGTTTTGTCTTGGGTCAGTCTGCTCGAGGCATCTCGCACTGACAATGAGCTTTAGGTCTGAGCCACTTCTTGATTGTCAGTGAACAAAAGCTGAAACATCTGATTCAGGTCTGACAGTCAGCTTGAAACGAACAAAATTAAAATTGCACTTGGTGGAAATTTCTTCAACTATCGAAATGAAAACAGAAACCCTTCTGACATCTTATATAAAAACACACGCATGCACACATGTGAAAAGGTGATTGCTCACATGTTCCCATTGGCCCAATGCCGCAGAGTTTCAAATGAGGTTGTTGAACGAACGTAGTAAAACGATCATCATCTTGAGCCAATGTCATCACGGTCCAGCAAGCTTGCCCTCTTCTACAAGGTTTGAAAAATGACCAGCACATTGGTCCGAACTGACTGGTTGACTTGGTCACCCTGCTGCAGTGGGCTTTCCGTCCGAAAATATAAAGTGTCTTGCAAGCAAATGTCCACAAGCTACGGCCTTCATCTGACAAACTGCCAGCTTTTGCTTGACAGTGAACTGATTCGGAGTCGTTATATAAATATAATATACTATATATATATATGATGTATATAGATAATATGTAGAAATATTGCGAATATCTATCCACATCTATACACGTCACGTCCAGACGATGTTCGGATACTGTCAACAACCATGGAATACCGTATCATCCCTAACACTGTAGTTATACACGTGCAAAAAAGCATGTAGTTTGCAGCCAGTACCGGCAGTTGACTGTTGCAAACATGGTCCTAAAATGATGCTTGCGATTACTGTTCGTGCCTCCATTGTTTGCTATAGCCACTGATCCAAACCGTGGACCCCAGCATTCCAACAATCACCAGATCAGCCTTTATTGGGTTGGTCGCCTACGAACATGTGGGAGGGTTGGGATTGACCCACAGCCTTACATCCCCAATGTGCTTGTACTTCCAGCATGCTCTCTTGCTTTATCCCTAGCGTTAGATCCTGTTTTCATCGTGTTTGTTGATGATGTACGCATTGCATTTTCCCTGTCCACTAGTGATTGTGTTGGTTCTGTTCCCATGACGTGGTCATGCCGCACATGCTCAATATAATTTTGCACCGTCCTCATTACAGTAATCACTCTTGTTAGGTCCACTGGCGAAATCCTCTTGATCGGGGTTCTATCTCAGATGCTACATCCTCATTGCTGCTTGCTATCTCCCCACGAGAATCCATGATGTCATGCTTGATTGTATTCTGTAATGCTTTGCGTCATGGTCAATATTTGCGAACCTGCGAAAAGGTCATTGCTCTACCCAGAGGGTGCCTTGAGAAAGATTCGCGATCATTGCAATTAAGCAAATCCCCTATGGTTTTCCACCATTGACCAGCGGAGGGATATTGTCGCTGATAGTTTGGCTTTGACCACCAGCATGGTAGTTTGGCCAACATAAGCATAGTTTGGCCAACATAAGCATTTATCACTCGCTTATATATGGCCAACATCAGCATTTCACCATAGCCCATCAGCCGGCCACGGACCCGGGACCGGGGACCTACCCGCCTTTGCCCTCCGCAGGTGTGCGCTCGCCATCATGGCTTGAGAGGCACCACCCTGAGATCAGCGAAAAACGACTGCCGTGACGCTGATGAATTGTTTAGGCTTAGCAAGCTATGGTTATAATAATGTTCATAGTATGTTCATAGTCATGATCAAATTATATGGTTATGATTATGCTTCATAACTTAGCTATGGTCATGATTATGATGAGCTGTCATAGTCAATAAGTGAGCTAGCCATTATGTTCATGGTCGGGATTGTTCAGGATGATAGCTATCATGTTCATAGTGATAATTCATGTTTGATAATCATGCATGATCATGGTGTAGCGAAGTGGTTGTGTTTAACGAAGTTCTGTGCAAATAGTAGGTTGTTGATTAATTGTAACATCTATCAATATTAAGTCTATCCAAAGCATTAGAATTGGAATTGGCATCTTTTAACTGTAATCACTATTTACTGAAACTATTAGCATCTATTAATAAGTCTATTAGCCAACTAATAGATGTTGCAGTTAATAGATTTACCAACTGGGTTACATGGCTATGGGTCCAAACCCTGTACCCCTGTTTCCCCATCAGTAGCCATTATTTGCCTTATCATTGTTGGTTCTTAACCTCCATTATTGGTTAGTTAATATGGCCCATAGCCATATGGCTGTGAGTCAAAACCCCGTACCCCTGGTTCCCCCATCATTAACATGTGTTTTCCCTTATTATTGTTGGTAAATCCACCATTAGTTGGTTGGTTAATATGGCCCATAGCCATATATTAACCAACATCTATTCCAACATTTACCAACTGGGTCACCGGGACACCTGCTACCAAGCTCCAGACCCGCTGCTTCCTCCCACGACCTTCCACGAACCTCGGCCCAGTCCCGATGGCAGTGGTTGGTATCACTCGGTGTGGGTTCCCCATTTCATAGGAGTGATGATGGTTCATCAACCTATAATGATCCAAGAATCATAATAGGTTAATGATTAACCAATGATCATGGTTCATCAACCTATAATGATAAGATTTCAGGAGGTGATAATGGTTATTAACGATTTTATAATGGTTCATCAATCTATAGGAATAAATGGTTAATGATTGATAATTCATGGTCAATAATGATTAATAGGTATTGATGATTAATGGTTGATGAGCTACTAGAATGATTAATTAGTGAATTATGAATGGTTAATGGTTAATAATCAACCAATGATATCAACCAAGAATCATAATAGGTTAATGATTAACCAATGATAATGGTTCATCAACCTATAATGACTAATTGGTTAATGATTAATGGTCAATACTTGTTAACAATGATTGATAATTCGTAGGCAACTAACTGGACATGGAGGTTTCTCAAGTTACAAGGGACCCCCCCGAATCATCCATCAATGATCATTTGCAATCATAAACCAACCATTTTTGGGTACCCCTATTTTGAGAAGCCACCATTTGTGTCAGCCAGTTTGAACCAATAATAATGGTGACTAACTAGGGAAACTATCAGTAAGTCACTTATCTTGAACCACAATACATGGTACTCGGTACTGGTAGCCCAGGGAAGCTTGGATGATCATCTCCACTGCTGGTAACATGTAGCGCTGGCGGTGGTGGTATAACCCCAGTGATGGCAGCTACAATGGCAACCGACCCATTGTCACTCATGGTCCAGGTCCATGGTCACCAAAGATTGACCATTGTAAACCATGATTGGCGAGTAAGCATAATGTCGCTGCTGTTAACCACTATTATACATTCACATGTATTATCATAGAATTCACTATATCAATTAATCAATCTATATTAGCCAAATATAGCCGTCATTACAAACCACTCTCCATCTATAGCCAGATATAGCCGTCATTACAAACCACACCCCATCGTGAACGATGCCCACTTCTCGGCACCCGACTTTCGTTTGTTCCACGAGGCCTTGTTCACCTTCGCCTTGGCAGGGCACAGCGTGTCCCCACTCCATAGGTCACTGTTCTGGCTTATGGATACTTTTGGTGGCTATATGGATCTATATGGTAAATCAATCATATCCCACAACATCTAAAAAAAGCTACGGTAGTAGCTGTAATCCACCCATTTATGGAGTTCAATCACATGGACTTCATATTGGTTTATATTGGTTCATTGTGGTCACTCTGAGTTACAATTCAAGTTCATTGGATGGCTAGATATTTCTTGGACGACATGGACTGGAGATTTTGACAGCAGCAGACTCAACGGGTGGTGATTGCGGTGATGGTGATGGATGATGACGGATGATGGCAATAGAACTGACACTGAAGGAAGAAGGGTGTCAGTCCCAAGCTTCTCAAGGACAGTTTGCCCTCATCCTCTGGGAGGAAACCAGCATGCTGGCTTTCGTTTTGGTGCTTTTCAATGATCCTGTTGCAAAGAAGATTTGGGCATTGAACCATTTCCATTGCGGCAAATCCCAGCAGGCACCGTTCAGAAAACAAGCAGCAATCTTGATTTTCTCGACAAACGGAAGTTCAAAAATGAGAAGAACCTGGACATGAGGAGGAAATCCTCCCAGATTTCTGGCCCCACTGCATATCCCTCATCAAGCAGAATCGTGCACCACTGAGTCCCCAAGCGTCGTGCAAAGGGTCGAAGACCTGGGAGATCATTCCCCCAGTGAGTCAGGCCCCACGGCGGAGCTGTAGTGATGGGTGGTGGACACACGGCAGTGAAACAGTTCCCCACAATCATGAGATTCCAACTCATAGAACCAAGAACCAAACAGTTATGTTGGAACAGATATCTGTTCTATTGGACAGTTCCCAAGAACTAACTCATAGAACAACTATCCAAAAGTGATCAACCAAGGGCCACGGAAACCCAAGAAACAACCCATAAGCTACCCAGCAGTGATCAACCAAGGGTCATAAGCTTTGTGGAAACTGCTGCGCTCGCAAGGGTGCTACCACGGTGGTCAGCCGGCATGGAATGCATACGACGGGGTCACCAAGTGGCAGAGTTCACGAGGGTTTGGCCGCACATCATCCAACAAAGATTTTGACCTCGTAGAAGCTGCGTGGTTTCTCAAGCCACAGGGGACCCCTAAAAATCACCCGCTGATAATCTCAAACTGATTGTTTAGGGATGATTTGGGGGTCCCCTCTTTTGAGCAACAGCCAAATCGGAGTTGAAGTGTTGCAAAGATTCATGATGCAAAATGATATTCATGATGCCACAATTTCGACAGGCTCGTCCTCAATGAATCAATTTGAACATCGCAAGATAGCACAAGCACACGTCTGAGACAGCGACAGGTACGTCCAATAGGCTGCACGCAGGAGTAATACCTGGTTCAGTGCTATCAGGCTGTGGTCGCCACCCAATGGACCAACTGGCTCCAAGAGACCTGATTTCAACTCAATAACGGATGTACATTTTACTCCTGGCGTGATGAATAAAGATCTGATAACTAAGGATCCTTGGTTGATCACGACCTGTATGATGTTGTATGCCCATGATCTGATGCAACAGTCCACAAGGAAGGGGCAATTAAAGAACCTCGAACTCGAACAATCATGAAAAAAAATTATAAACCAGCAGTTTTGGACACCAATCAGCCATGATTCCTGTATTCCCCCTTTTCATGTAACATCGAATGAAAAGTGCACATGCAAATGAAATGTATGTCGACCAAACAAAGGGTCGAGATGAAGCTTCAAGTGGACATGGACAACCGCAACACAATATGTCTAGCTTCTGCTTTGTATGTACTGTGACATAGGCAGGGTTCCAAAGTATCCTAAAAAATTAAGTCTAGAAAACTAAGTCAGTTATTTAAAGCCCATAACCATCCAATATTAGCCATTGTTGGAAAAAACCTAAACCCACCATTTCTGGTGTTCCCAATTTTAAAAAAGTCAAGCAACTCAGTTCTTTGTATTTTGTTTCCAAAATATCACAAAATCATGGGGATGGTAGGTGACCCCCCTCAAAGTGATCCCCTCAGAAACAAATGGTTAATAGGCCCTCGTTAGTGGTCGATGGTGGCTATTAACCCCTGAATAAACTCTTATTGTTGGGCGGTACACCTTAATTGGTGGGTCACCTGCAACCCCTATGACAAAATATCTGAAAATTAACCACTGAGCACCAGCGCCAAGGGGCAATGCGACCACACAGGCCCAGAGCATATCAGGAATATCTGCCACCGTCTCTTCCACCTGAGAGACGTCACTCGTCACCCCTTGTTTCAAGTGGTGCTGCTATGGGCAGGCATGAAACGAAACAACAAACAATCTGCTCTATCCAATCAATCATGTGATCCTAGTTTTTGCAGTGATATTATCGATATCCCTACATCATCATACCAACCAGGTGCTGAAAACCCCGGCCCAAAATGATAGCAAACCATCACGTGAATCTTCACTGCTGGAGCCCCTGAGATCGCTGCTGTCCTCTTCACGTGCAGAACCGCACGCACACGATGCCCAAATCGCTGATCGTAACGTTCCCAGATCTGGCGTGCCGCTGGGCCACCAAGGGACGCAGGGGCATCCCCACATCCCAAAGAAAACGAAAATCACCCAGCGCTCAGTTTATCCACAAATGCTGGTACCCAGATTCACTAGTGATTTTGGTCAAACACATCAACCAGGCCGAAATTGCTCACCGCGCGGCCAATCGACAAGGGCCAAGGCACGAAGTCACGAATGAAGGTGGGCAAGCAAAGCCACAGGAGGAAGAAGGGGAACAGTGCGATACGGATGACCAGCAACACCAGGTATCGCACAACCTGAGCACATCACACTGCTTGGGTTTGGTTGACAGCCGGTAGTAAGGGTCGGTTGGGGTCGGTTTTATGTGGTTTGCAGCCGGTACTAAGCCGCTGATTGGGGTCCATGTGCACCAAGCAGTTTTGAGAACTTTGGGTCCAATGATTCAATGATAATAGAATTTACCAGGTAGCATAAGCCACGTGAAAAAGTGGCACGTCTCTCAATGCCTTTGATGACTATCTTCCTTGAACTCTTGAGTTGCATCCTTCAATGTTCATAAGCGATCCTGTGGTAATCTCATTGGGAGGCAACATCATCTTTGTAAGTGCACTTGGGAAAGTAGGTGCCACCCCAAAAATACATAAGGGATTTGCTGACAGCTGTGTGCTGCCATAAGCATGGCAGTTCCGAAGTCACGGCTTGCGACCGCAGGCCCACTTTTGCCCAAGGAAAACAGGTGTTTGCTCAGCCTGTGAATGCAGGTTATGAGCCCAACGCTGTGAGCATGGTGCGGTCGAGTTCTGTGCCGCCAAACCCGTTCTGGTCGCAATCAGTGCGTGAGGACTGGGTGGTTACCGCGATGAGGCCTCGAGATCTACCAGACCCACCAGCTGTGCCAGCTGACAGCTGGGACAGGGAGGAAGAAGCTGAACCTGTCCAGGATGTGGATAGGCAGCCTGGGAGACGGAGGAGACCTTCTTCGAGGGAACCACAGGGTGGGGAGCTGTTCAGAACACCGCCCAGCAGCTGGATCGAACCTGTGAGGCAAGTGAGGTTCAACTCTGCGGCGAGTAGCTCGGGTATGGGGCTGCAGACGCAGGGTGTGATCAACGAGGTGGAGGAGCCCAACGCCGTGGACACCGTGAACGCTCAGGACACCAAGGGGGTGAAAAAGTCTGAGGGCCCGGTGGACAAGGGGGACGTTGTGGACTCCAAGAAGGAGAACAATGCCATGGGGTCTGAGGGTAACACGACCAAGGACACCAAGGATGGCAAGGTAGATGGGGACGCGTCCAAGGAGATGGAGTCTTTGGAGAGGGCTCTAGAGAAAGAGATGGTGGACTTGCTCCATCAGGAGAACCAATGGCTGAGGGATCAGCTTGAGAAAAAGGAGA
>VSDK01016202.1:176801-217411 GCA_009767595.1 Symbiodinium kawagutii
CACAACACGTGCCCAGTGCTTGCCGACCAGCTGGAGTTTGACAGGTGGACGGTGATGTGTTCACCTGGGCATACTCCAAAGATCCTCCACGACAAGTGGACCGACAACAACAGGATCACGGAGAATGAGGAGTGGAAGGGCTACACCTTCTTTCGCCTGAAGAAGAAGGGTGGTTCCGTGCAGCATGGCACGGGCTCCGCTACCAAAGATGGGGACGAGACGGAGGAGTTCGAGGTGGTCTCCAATGTGGAACCGTGTGTCCGTGTGTTGTGGCACCGGTTGGAAAGGGAGCGTTCAAGGGAACGCATGGAACGACATCCAATCCCAGAAGGACATCCACCACCGGTGAACCCAACACTGCCAAGTGGACGACCTGGGATTAGGATGGTGATGCCCGACCCTCGAGATCGTCAACCAGGACCTCTTCGACTACCACCTGTTCCTCCTGAACAAGATCCTTCGCAGAGCTTGTGGCTGCACCCGAGGTTTCACTGTAGGCCGTTCGGGGACGACCACTGGATCAAGAATGGGGAGTGGTGGATTAGAGTTTTGGGTGCAGCCCGCATCCAGCTGTTCCATCCGGATGAAGTATCCGATGGAGAAGATGAGGAGTTTGAGGATGAGCGGGTGACGGTGGTCTTCTACCTGCTCCCTCGAACTGCAGAAGGGGAAGAAAGACCGCCAACAGTGCGGTTCCTGCGCAAAGACCAGTGGCGCAGGGTGCCACCATGGAGGGTGCTGAGCGACTGGTGGATCGGCTACTGCTTCTTCAAGGTCAGGCCGAGACCACCACCTACGCCATCCTCACTTCCTGTACTTCAGGAACACGGTGAAGAAGAACATCAGGTGCTGGACCCCATCGCTGAGGAGGAGGCCGAGCACCTTGACCAACCTGGCCAACCGGGACCTGGATCGTCAACAGATCGTCCTGGTGGTGTGTGGAGACAGCCGCAACCCATGGACCGTCCAGGTGGTGTGTGGGCTCACCAAGATGAACCACTGTCTCCTCACCCAACTCAAGAGGAGTTGGAAGAAGATGATCGGGAGCTGACCGACGTCAAGTACCAGTCAACTGGCGACACTTGGCTCCGACTTCTGACCGATGGTGAGCAACGTCGGTTTGTGTATCCTCCAAGGCCGTCACAGGCCAAAGCTGCTCCGCCACGTGGGCCTTGAGCTGGAGCATTTTGTTGCTGCAAAGCAGCAAGGGGGAGTGCACTTGGGAAAGTAGGTGCCACCCCAAAAATACATAAGGGATTTGCTGACAGCTGTGTGCTGCCATAAGCATGGCAGTTCCGAAGTCACGGCTTGCGACCGCAGGCCCACTTTTGCCCAAGGAAAACAGGTGTTTGCTCAGCCTGTGAATGCAGTAAGAAATACGACCACTTTTGGTGTACCCAATCCCTGAGGTTGTTCATTCCGTCTTGACAGTACTTTAGTGACCATCAAATGAACCATATCATGTCAGTTTGCTTGCTAAGCGCAAAGTCATAGATAACTTCAATGATAGAATTTCCCTCTAACTCTCTCTAACATAGTCTACATAGTTCTAATTATATAAAACCAATATACAGTAGTACAGCATTAACACATTTCAACAAAACATTTTTGTAAACGACTAGACTTGAGGCCAGGGGAAGGTGATGAAAGCTAGCACGGCAACTGACCTGACTGGAAGAACAAATAACGATAAGCATGCATTCATTTTGTTGAAGGTAATGCGACAACAAAAACGAGCCTGGGGGGCATTGAGCCTAGCAAGGGGGGGCCAATGATTAAATCCTTCAATTATTTGTGACTTTTGGAAGGTCTTGTCCCTGCCAAGTACTTGCGAAAGCAAGAGCAACTTCAGCTAGCTGACTAGCTTCCATGAAATACATAAGCCGCGTTTGCTCTATTGCGACGCTGCTCGAATGATTGAGCACCGGCGGCATCAGCTGCCTTGCTCGCAAACAGCCTTCATTCTGTTGTGAGTCTACAAATGAATTTTGAGGGTCTTTTGCGGCGAATGGCCATACAGTGGCATGCCAAGCTTGATTATGATTAAGCCCATGACGAATTTACCGTCTTCATCTGTGCTTGTTGATGTGGGATGATTTCCGTACGTATATCCAAAGCTCTGGGATTACCCAGGTACCCCGAGCCACAACTTTGGATACCACTATTTCAGGAAACATCTTCCTGCTGGTATCAGAACAATCAACGACACCTGAGAATGGTTGTGGTGATATGGAATATATATTATAGCAATAGCCATCAAGAAGCTAGAAACCAACAACTTATGTGGCAGTTTCTCAAAATAGGGCCCCCCAAATCATCTCATATTCACCATTCATAGTAATAAACCAACCATTTTGGGGGTATCCTATTTTGAGAAACCACCATGATGCGTTGATCTGGTGCTTTCGTTTGCTACTGCGCAGGTACGCTTGGTCAATGTCTCCCAAAACATCCGCAGATCTGCGGTGCAAAGGTGGTACCCACACTGGCCCGATGTCCAGCTGACTCAGCAACATTGCACCACAACCAGCTGCCAGTTTTTTGAGGTCAGTTTCTCAAGCCAGTTCGGGGACCCCCCAAGTCATGGATGGTTTATTACTACAAATGATTCATATAAAGAATGATTAGGGGGTCCCCTATGCCTTGAGAAACCACCATCTTCCCATGTGTACCTGATCTTATAAAGCACATAGCTTCACCAGGCCGTTGTTCTCAGGGAATTGACATCTCAGCTGTGAGTTTGAGGTCACCACGATGTAGAGATCGTTGAGAAGCTGAAACAGAAGCTTCACCTTCCACAAAGCTCTCCAGCTCAAAGTTATGCGTTTGAAAGAAACACAACTGATATCTTTGATCATCAAGAAACATGATGAACCATATCGTTTCTTGATCTACTAGCTTATGTTTACCTTGATATCCATGGCTAAACATGGTTACTGAATCATTACTTCAACACAGCCATGGATTACCCAGCCATGGCAACTCACAGATTTACAGGACAACTGGTAGCACCAGAGCCCCGCCGCGCGGAAGGCGGCGAAGACCAGGAGAACGGCCAAGAGGATGGGAAGCAAACCTCGGGACGAGTTCGTATGGCGGTCATGTGGGAGGCTTATCATGGTTGGCTTATCATGGTTAATGATTCATGGTTAGTGATCATGGTTAGTGATTCATGGTCCATGGTTAGTGATCATGGTTAATGATTTGGTTGATGATGGTTAGCGATGATTAATGATGTTGATGGCTCATGGCTAATGGATGTGAAAGGCTCATAATTCTTCTGATCACTGATGCTAAATTCGATATTTGTGTTTGATAATGATATTAAGGCTACTCATGGTTGAACAAGATGGTGGTTCAGAGACGGTTCACAACCTGATGCTCATTCACATTTTTCGACCAGTGACGATTGATAGGGAACCCTGGTGGCCGCAGTCGCCTCCACCCGCAGAGACGGCAGGGAACAGCCGCACCTAAAAATCATTGAAGTTGGACCTCATTTAGTGCATTAACAACCATTCACAACCATTCACAACGATTCACAACCATTCATGAATGATGAGTGCTGTACTATGTATGTTGTGGCATGTTCCTACCACACACCCACTCGCAACAACCATTGACAACCATCATTCTCAGCCGATTTTTGAAGGCTTCTGGTGCTACTCCATGAACTGTGAGGAATTGCCTGGGCTCCCGAGCAAGACAAGAGCAGCCCTTGCATGCGCTGCCTTAGGAAGCAAGGTGCTCCGACACGAGAGAACTTGGTTGGTTGATTGATGATGCTTGGTGAATCATCATGATGGTTGGTGAATAATCAATGGTTGAGTAATGACAAATGACACTTATTACTTATTCTATTGGTAAATATAGGATATTGCCAATATCGGATAGCCGTGCGAAATGACCAATAACTACCACAAGGTCTGTTCCGGCATCTACTCCCTGGTATATCTTTTGGATTACCATCTTCAGTTCGATCACAACAAATCCAGCAGCCACATGTTCAATCAGATTCAACCGGAAAGCGCTGTTGATGGAAGAAATCAGGCGACAATTACAGTAGATCCCCTCCATCTAAGGAAGTCCAGTCAGCCAGCGATTCAAAGTTCCTTTGAACTCCTGGATTTGTACCGCGTATACCGATGCAAAGGGCACCACGAAGTGATGTCTAAGACCCTTGCGACACGGGAATGGCCGGTATGTATTCACACAATGAGTCATAATGAACTCCCAAAATTAAATCACCAACCAGAGTTGTTTGATATCACTCAAAGGTGGATGGATACCGGAAGCTAGAAACCCATTGCGGTCCTGGCAGTGTTTCTGTTGTTTGTATTTCAGCCGCAACCACATGCAAAAACCAGGTCTGGTTGAGAAAAATTGAGGTTGCAAGCATCCACCACCACTACCTCCAACTTTGCGCTTTGACAGAATAGCAGGTGCTTTCCTTGCAACATGTCAACATTCTGGGATGGGAAGGCATCAAGATTTATCCATTCTCCTCGCAGATAAGAGAAAGCAGCACATCTACCCAAAGTGATGAGTAGTGATGTAACAGGTTCTACAATCACGTTCATCAAAACAGCACATCAATCTAACTTCTGAGGACCCGACAACTAGCTGTTTCTATGTTTTTTCCACTCACATTATGTGATCATGCTGCGGCATGTGCGACGAGTTTATATACTGACATTTGATTGGACCGCATTAGACCAACAAAGGTACACCCTTCCCTGGACTTAATTGCTTAACCACATTATACCACATTCAATCAGCCGACTACCAGTAAAATCCATGGCAGAGTTCCAATAAACCATTAATCAGCTCGCAATCAGCTGTGTATCTTAAGTCCCATAACTGGTTGGCGGTTTCAAACCCTATCAAAAATATCAGTCAACCAACCATGTTTTAATAATTACTAGATTTACTGTGGAAAAAGATGGCTTAAAACCATCAACCAGTAAATCCAGATAAACTACCAACCATTTGTTAGTAAGTACTGGTAAAACATGTAAATAACTACTAGATTAATTATCAAATGGTACAAGTACTATAATTATCAACTAGTTATTGGTAGATCACTTGGTAGTCAAAAATGTTGATCATTATCTACCAACCATTGGTTACCAACCAGATAAGATCCAGGTTTATCCATGGCTCAATTCTCTCCAATCCCAAGCCATGCAGCCCAATGACACCAGTCGTCCCCACTGTTCTTCTGGAAAGACCTGCGAAACAGGGACAGAGTGCGCCTTTGGCAGAAATGCCAACAGTAGGCTATGCTAACGGGCCGAAGAAGCTGAGAAGAATGTTGCTATTCTGCACAGGAACGCCAACAAGACCCAATAATAATAGGCTTATCCGAGCAACCAGCTCTTGCTGCTGGTACGCACTTGGTGCACGTAGCAGTTGCACCGTTTTGATGCAAATGACCAAGTGGATTAACTGGCAAAGGCTGGCCATGTGCAATTGCAATGATTGTGGGTTACAGGATGTATACGTTGTGATTGTATGCTCATCTACCTATATGCAAAAATGTATAAAGATAAATATATATATATATTCATATTCATATATATATGTTATATGTATATAGAAATAAGCCCAAGTAAATGATGAGTCAGTTTCACAGAGTGATGATTTGTTCCTTGACTGATTGAATTGGATTCTGAGGGACAGTTCAGCATTCCATGATCGTTTATCGATGTTCATACTATATGGACTTGTTCTTTCAAAACGAAGAGGAAAAAGGTTGTTTCAGCGGGAAAAAAACACCTGGGAATTCCAGCCATCAGTCTAATGGTAATTCAGTATTGAAAGTGATTCAACACCAGGCCCCGGCCAACCATGTACAGCAACAACTGCTCGTTTCAAAATGGCAGCAGCGCCAGCAGCAACAACATCAATACTGTAACAACAGCAGTTGCTAGTTACAACTACAGTAACTGCTGCGACTACTACTGCTCCTGCTGAGTACTCCGCCTAGCTGCTACCTCTCTTGTTATTGCTTCACTTGCGTGCCACGCCGTGGTGACCGCACCTGTGCCACGCCGCGTCGAATCTCTGGCGGCTCGTCTTCATCTGACTCTTCTTCCCTGCCGCGACCAGGGACCCTGGGGAACAGCTGAAGTGTCTGATGCCATGTCCAAACCAAGCTATGCAGCTGGATCGCCATGGCATGTTGGATCACACAGCCAAGTATATTTGATACAGATCTTGCTCTCATACGTATGACTGCTTGCGCAAAACACATTCAGAAAACAGGAGATTCAACAGAGACATAGAGGTTTAATATAGCATGTCATATCAGGTCGTCCTTACCCTGTTGTCATCAAATCTCCTTTGGACGAGAGTCAAGATGTCAACAGAGATAGGCTGCTGCCACTGATCAACAGTGGCTTTGGGGCTGCGGTACATGTCTGGTCATGATTCACTTGAGAAACTTCCATGGGTTTGTCCATAGCCATGGTGTAGCCCAAAACCGCTGGTTGGTTTGCCTATCAGCAATGGACAAACCATCTAAAACCTCTGACCTGCTCAATTGATGACGCCATTTTCTGAACTATCACTGATTGAGCATTCCATTGAAACAGATCAAAACTGAGCGTACCACTCCTCCAACCACCCCAGGGCTACCGAGAAAACACCGCTAAAAAATGTAGCATTTCCCAAGAGAACTGCTGGGGAGGAGTTCTACCGGCATGGCATGACAACACCTTTCATGCTGGAAGTCTCTTGGTAGTGATCTCCTGAACCATAACTGGCCATATTTTATAATGTCAAACCAAGGATTACTGTTGTAGCCTCCGGGCCGTTCACAAGATTGTTAACAACTATGGTTCATCATGCATCATCATTGTTTAATTAATAACATTTGCCAGCATGAATCATCATTGTTCAACATATTTCAGAATCATTAGTATGCATGAAGCATCACTTGGTGGTAGCTTTAAGAAGTATGCAGTAAGCATCAGTTCCAAGCATCAACAATCGTTTCACTGGGTTCCTGGATGAGAAAATCTACAGGAAACCCCTGTATTTAGTAGAAAAAAAGTTTCCTTACGATCATTGTTCGCCATCATGATCTTCTTCGCTGTCCCTCTGAGAGCCGCCACTCGTTCGACACTGATGAGACCTCGTTGCGGCATGTGCCAATCCCCCACTACCAAAGTCGCAGTACTAGGTCTCATTCCACAAAATTTGATGGCTTCTGGATACTTGTGGTGGCTTGTTCCCACCAGGTGCCAAGTTCCCACCAGGTGCCAACAACCATGATCATTGACAATAGGATGATAGATACTACATAGCACTTGCCATGAACATAAGATGGCAAACAGTGAAGTAACCATGATTCATGATGGGTTTTATGACAATTAATAATATCCCCTGATAATGAAGCATATATCACACTGCATCAGAAGTCCTCCTTCGAAAATGCTGCTATCGTGTGATCATGGCCGATTCATCCCGCCCCACACGACTGCGACCATGATAAGCCTCAACGGTAACGGTAAGCTACCAGGATTTCTTAACAGTGATTTCTCAACGGGGCAATTAGCCTAGAGATTTCTAATGTATCAACATGGACAACTGGTCAGTGCTTAGTTTCAAGTCAGTTGAATAATCACCAGCCATGGTGGAAACCAACCAGTTGCCCGTGGATATGCCCTAGGTTGCATATACTCAGATGAAGATTCAAAACTGCTTCAAACCACCAACCAGCTATTATTGTTGGCCATACCCGAGAGTTAACCACAAGTTTAACCATACTTGATCATGGAAAAAAACCTATGGTTTCCTTAGGTAAAACCAACCAAACCACAGTTTGCACCTTTGCCCAGGTGATATATTCTTTTCGTCTGCAAATCTCTTGGAACCAGCAAACACTTTTGCTGACTGCCGAGTTCTGAGTGTTCGGACCGGCATGCTCGGTGTGATGTTTTCAGCCCTGCATGATGTTTCAAGAACTTGGATTCTCAGAAAAAAATCAAATGTGTGTAGTAACAACTATTTTTCTAGGAGAATCCAAGTTTGGAGAGGCTGTTTCAAGTAACGTTTTCAAAACATGTGTGGTTTTGAAAGTATTGTGTGTTGCCACCCAATTTCGTAACTTCAAAGAGGCATTTTCCCAGTTACCAAATCCAGCTGTGAAACAGTGTGCATTTACAGTTGGCCGAACAAAACTGATGAAATTCAGCAAGGCCACTGACTCTTCTTCATCGCCGTCTGCAGCTTGAACTTGCTCCTGAATCTCTCACGCAAGGGGACCCAAATTTCCATGTCACCAGCTAGGTCATACCTCTACCAGCTCATCACATATTCCAAATAGTTGTCGACCATCGACTTTGAATGTTAGACCTGAATAGATCCCCTATATTTCGGATACATCACCAACTATCGAGCAGGTAAATTGGGGGTGGTTTTGTTCATATGGTGGTTTCGTAAGATTGTGAACCCAAAAAATGATTGGTTTATATTTCTATTTTGACAAACATCCATACAGTGGTTTCTCCAAATAGGGAGGTCTTCCAATCATCCATTGATAGTCATTCATTAGTAACAAACCAGCCACTTTTTGGTACCTTACTTTTGAAAAACGCCCATTTGGATCTACCACTGACCATTCTGACCGCTGCCACAACTCTGCGTTCCCCCCAACCCTGCTGAGTGGCGACACACCGCGCCCGCGTCCTCCCCCGCGGTTTCGTCGTCAGTTTGCTCTTCGGACTCTCCCTCCTCAAGGTCAACCCGTCTCCCATTCAAATTGCCTTTGCGTTCAAAATTTGGACTCGACTAGTTCTCCCGGTAGAATTGCTGTCATGCACTAAGCTACTGAACTTGGAGTCGACTAGGAACTTTGATGGTGGAGTATTGGGCCACTATATCAATCGATGGTTTTTCTTTTTGACTCGCATTGATCATCACCTGGTGGATCACATTGTGCTAGCAACCGCCTTGGGCTGTGTTCCTGGTTGATTCGTAGAGTTTGACAACTTATATGATTACAATCCCAAGTGATCAGCCAGTACATTGCGATTCCCCACTTGAACCACTGCCGAACGAGGTAGTAAGACAACCGGGTTTCAAAATTAATTGAAGAATTTGCACCTTGCGGTTTTTTATTCCTGATCGTTTTACAAGCCAAACCACACCCAACTTTCCATGAATATCAAACTTAATAGAGCAGCCGAAATCAACAAACGCCCAGACGGCCAAGTTTTCCTAATGTTTTGTTGTTGTTTTTGTTGTTGTTTCCTTATCGTTGTTCATGCACCACGCCACTGGGGGTTATCCTTTTTTGATTTTTTTGATCATGTTGCGTGGCGAAAAAGGCATACGGTCCACCTGGGGCCTTCCCAATTCCCAATTCTAAATCCTCGTTTCCCTGCTTTTACTTCGTCAAATGATCAGCCCCTTGGTGGTTTCAACCCCGATGAAAAATATTACTCAACCAAACGTTTGTTAATAACTAACAACTGGGGAAAATACAAATAGTATCAAATAGTTAAAACATTTTACAACCAGCAACGGCTATACCAACATAATGGCGAAAAAAAACCTCAACAAATGATCGTCATAACGAGAAACATGACAGACTCTGTGGCATGATGATCTACTTGCTGATGCTTGCTTGTTTCCCCTGTTGCCCTTTGAGTGGTTTCGGCCGGAAACTTGCAACAAGACCCTCCAAGAGTTGTGACACACGTTACCGCCACAATGCTCAAAAGCAGAAGGCTCCAACCTGCGGACATGCTGGGACATGATTGAGAAGGCGGTTGTGTCCAATACGGCCCAACCCACGCAACGCCGCTGTTTCCCAATCACGCTGTCCAATCAGCTTCTTGCGCCAAGGCTTATAAGGGCATTCCACCCAATACGGGCCCGCCGTTCAAAGAATCCCAGGAGCAACATGTCCATGTCGGGCCGGGTCTTTCCAGCATCAAAATGTTCACTTTTTCGTTGCAGACCGCGCTGTCATGTCAATGCACAGCCACTCTTCGCTGTGCACGGTGGCGCCCTCCAGCAAAGTGCATTGGCGCCTCCCAGTACAGGTTTTCCAAGCGGGCCGGGGCCAGGCCGCTACAACGTTAATGGCAGCGGACATGTTTGATCGCAGTCTTGAAACTGGTGTGAACAAAACCATGAGCGCACACCAAATTGAATGAGTGTCTAAGGCGGGTCGTGAACGAAGGCCCTCGTGAGAATCCTCGTGGAACTGAACAAGACTATGTTTGAAAGGAAACACATACAGTCCCAAGAGAATAAGGCCCCAAGCTTCGGACCGCGCCTCTTCAGCCATTTTCTCCAATTCCAAGCAGGCATCACTCTCCAACATTGGGCAGGTCCCCATGTGTTCCTGCGCAATTCATCTTGGCATCAGTGTCTTGGCATCACTAACATACACACGCTCCACAACACCCAACCTTAAAAAGGAAGTCGTGGACATCCTCGCCACCTCCTCGCCGGAATCCTCGGCGACCGAAGCTGAACTCCGAGTTGCCGACCTCAGGTCAGTGGCTTTCGAGTAAGTAGGCTCTAAAAATCAATGAAGCTATGGGAACAGACCGCCGGTGGAAGCTGGGGGCCCTGCCTCAATTCCTAAATGAAAGAGCCCAAGCTCTATTGGGCTCCATTTCAGCACCTGACAGGGACTGCAAAAATCTAGAAGACTATTTTTTACGCGGAAAGGAATACCGAGAAGAACACTTACCACTAAGCACCTCCAAAAAATAGCAATACCAAAGCGATACGATTGAATCCTTGCAATCACAGCCGGCCGGCCCTCACACAGTCTGGACGCCAACTTCCACTTGATGCGTCGAACACTGTCTTGTCAGGACTTCTCACTTACAGAATGTTGCAAATGCTCCATCACAGGCGGGCGCCCCCTTCAACTCATGTGTCCTCTGGGCAGACCGCTTGTAACGCAGGCAAGCCAAGGACATTTGCCCTTCTAACCTCTTTTGTGACACTGGGGTTTTCACTTCTCATTCCCGGCACGGGGTACAGGGTTCTCACTTTGCAACTGGTGCTGCGCTGGGACAGCAATCGGCAAAGTTGCGTTCAAGGTCATTCAATGCAAGCAATGCAAGCGTGTAGAGCTCAACTTCGGCCATGAGTTCCGAAGGGGATGATGGACGCACTATGAGTTTCCACGTGCGAATGGTCCGCTGTAGCTAGCGCTACAACGCGATCTCCTGCACAGGTCTCCGCTTGAGCGTTCGTCATTACCTGCAAAGCGCCGAAAGCAACACATGCGGGCAATTTGTTTTTTTGGAATGAAAAACTAACTGTTATCCTGAAATTGCCTACACGTTGCCGACACGACGCCTACGAGCAATTTGCCTACGCGGGGTGTAGTTGATGCGACAGTGCCTACACGGAGGTTACGCGTTGAATGCGCAACATGTGCAGACTGGATCGGCCAAATTACAACCAAGTTATTAGCAAAGACAATGCGGCGGATTCGCTGGCGCAGGGGTCTCCTTTGCCACGCCGTCCACGCCGTCCTGAAGACCTTCAGGTTCCACAACTGTCTTAACAAGCGAACATGAACTCAAAACTCACAGCAAACCAGCAAATTAGGGCCATGGCAGCGGGCAAATCACGATGAACACGAGAAAAAGCAGAAGGTAAAAGGAACGCATGACTGGGGTCAATGAAAAGAGCACACAAACACGCGAAGCAACAGAAAGTGATCCAAAACGGCTAGGCTCTCGGCACAAGCTTGCAAGATCATGCACAGGCATCAAAGACTGATTCAAGCCACTCTCATGCACTTCTGCATCAAGCGCGCGCACTTTCAATTGCCCGCTTGGACCCTTTTGCTCTCTAGAAAGGATTTGAAAATTTTTGAAAATTGTTTTTGTTGCCAAAAGCAATTGGTTTGCGTCGTGAGTTGAGCAAGCTCTTCTGGTCGTATGGACATCTCACTGTGTATGTACCGCTGTGTACAATTGTATACATGTATGTGATTCTGTGTGATGGTGCGTGTGTGTGTGTGTGTGTGCAGGAGGTCCATCTATCATCAGCACTCTATTACCAATTGAGTAGGATGAACCACCGAGACTTTGCTGTACTGCAGGGCCAGGTTCCTCTTCCTCCTCGTAGACCTGTTCCTCTTCTCCTTCCACATCATCAGCCGGGACAGGCTACACAAATGCTGCTGGATGCGCAATACAGACTTCAAACCAATAGATTGGCTGCTGAATGTTTGCCAAATGGTTGACAACCAATAAAATTCATCGGAAGTCGTTGATCACCGAGATTGGTACAAATGAAACCAACAACTGTCACTTTGGCACTTGCAAACACTTGTTTTATGATTCAAGACTTTCACCTTCGGCACCTTTGCAACCCTTCCTGCTCGGAACGTTGGAACATCAGCAATTTCTTAGCAAACCACAAAGGTTCTCTCTTGCCACATCGGAACATATTCCAGTTGTTGAAAATGTCCTGAGTCCTAAGCATCTTGAAGCTTCCTTGATGGTTCATCCTAGAAAGGCATTGTAACAACAGTTGACTCTCGCCAAACCTTGATTGTGCACCACTTCTCACTGACATCAACTCTTGCTCTGCAATTCGGATGAAACATCAAGTAATACTCCAATAATCATCTGAACTGGCGATTGAAGTGGTGATTGAACCCCTGTGTATATGTGTGAATGAATATAAATGAAAGTATATATGCATATATAAAAATAGATATATATGAATATATACATATTTAATCATATTTACATATACAAATATACAAATATTGGCTAGCTGAAGCATAGCCTATAAGCCATAGCTGAAAGCCTCGGGTGATTCTTCACGGCACCTCCAAGTCGACATCCAGATCCATGGCGAAGCTGGAAGAACACCATGGCGCTACGCCAGTAGCGGCCGTAGCGGGGTAACGGCAACGAGTTACACCCAGGGCTTGGGGGAATTTCAAGGGAAGTCTGCCGCAAAAATTGGTCGATTTAGGAATCTACCATGATAACATCTCCATACAGGGTTGGTTTTAAGTTCAGAATTCGTAAAGGACTGACATAAAGAAAGAAATTGAATCAAATCAAAGTGATCCTTGATCAACTGGTTTACACAACTAGTGCCAACAAACCTTTTTATGTTCTATGTAGTAAAAAGTGAAACCATACTTTATCTCATGGGCACTGGTACATGGCGGTCCATCATGGTTAGTTTCACAATCGATGACCATGTTTGATGGTGTGGTAGCTCTGTTGATACAATGGTAGCACAAACCCTTGGTCCTAACAGTATTGTTTCTCTTAGTGGTCTTAAGGTACCAATCAAGAGAGAAAAAACAATTAGTTTGGCGGCTTATATATTTGTACAATGACAACCATAATGTGTAAGAATCAAAATGGTATCGGTATATTCTCAGCTCCTTGGAGGAAACGGACAACTAGTCATGGCTTCTTTGTTTAGCCTGGAGGAGGGTTCCTGCAGATGGGATTCAATCCCTGACATGGTGCAAGCCGGAGCTTCCGGACGTCATCGGACGTGGCATGGGACCGGCCAATTTGGCTCAAGGTGACCTGCCCCTTTCCTTAACAAACATCCCCTGCTGTGACTGCCAATAACTGGCTTCATACGGGCCCCTTGCGTGTCAGATTCAATTCATGCCGCCACCATGCCTCACGAAGAAGCAACCGGACAGAGTTTACTTGTCATGCATCGGCTCATGGTGGCTTGAGTAATTCGAACTGCCCAGTAGGGTAAACCGAAGAAATAAATCAAATCTAGACTCAAAAGTGTATATATCTACATATTTGCTTCTCACGAATTGTCACTTTAATCTTACGTTGATGGAGCAAAAACACCTGAAGTGATCTTTTCTCATTGGTTTGGGAGTAGGAATGAGGGGTGGGTCATTCCTTCTCTAATCCAGCTTTGGGGACGGCAAATCTGGTGCACATGCTGCCCAGAGCTTCAATCAAACCTTCAGTGGAGAACTAATCTCGATCTCCTTCACGATTCCGCAGTCAAGGAATCGGAGGTCAATCTTTTGAAGTTGTGAGGTCAATGCCCTATACCACTGGTTCCATGGGCCAATGTCAACCATTGGAGATCAACTACTTCCGTTGCATAGTTGCTAACTTCGTTTGCTTCGAGTTATGCTTGAAATCAACTCCCAATCTGTACTCACAAACTTCGTGGATCCCGTGCCAACCACATCTTGCTTCCTAAGGATTGCCAGGATTGCTGAAACCCGGGTGAACATAGAAGCCTCAATGGGTCATATCCAGTATCAGTAGACGTTTGCTTGCAGATTTTGCAGTTCTATTTTTGACAGACTGTACCTGCTGTTGGCTTACTAATTGTTACACTCTCATCAAGGAACCTGGAAGCCAAAAACTACCAGCCGAGTTATTTGAAAAACCAGCTATACATGCTGAACCCTTCATGATCTCCATGCAACAAGGTCAGTTTACCCAAGTGTATCAACTGCTGAACTTCATCCTAAGATGGACTCTTCCAACCCATCTGGGAACTTATGGGGCGCATGATTAAGCAACTAGCCTCGCACCCGCTCGTGCTGATCGTTGTCACAGCTGCGCCGAACGTTGAATCCGTGGCCGTCACGCTACAACGGTGACCACACCAAGTCGTGAACCAGGAATGGTCATGAGAAGTGGTACTTCACATGGCTTAATAATGGTTGAGGATAATTGATGATGGTTAAGAATGGTTTAGTGATGGTTTATGGTTTGTCATAACTGAGCATTGGGGCAAACATCCACAGGTTTTAGCGTTTTTGTAATCATACATGAAAGTAATTCATCATGAGCAAAGGGCGGTGCTTGAAGAAAATAACTAGTAACTAGTAAGTATATCCTGATCAAATACTAGAATTCACAAGTGAAATAAAGATAATAAACTCTTCTTTCATCACCACCATTGGCACTGGATAGCCGTGTAAATGCAAATAGTGGTGTGGTCAAGAACAGCTGATTTGGTCATTCAACACCTGTGGGTATGTTAATTCGGCAGCCCACCTCGCTGACCTCCAATAACGAACTGACTACTCTCTGACTGGCAGTCATATCGAAGGCAAGTACTGCACCCTTCAGAAGCATCCACACCTAGAGTTACGGTTGTGGATCAAAGATGCCCACGATGATTTGGAGGGTTCTGAAAATGGGGAACTCCCAAATCATCCATTAATAGTCATTTATAGTAATAAACTAACAATTTTGTGGGCACCACCATTCTGAGAAACCAACATTTACGCAATGATCTGCCGAAATCGCAACTCCCCCTCGGCCCTGATCTGGGGCTTTGACGACTTGGTCCTAATCACAGCCTCGATATATAATGTATATATAATTTCATCCTTTTTTCATCCTTTAAAACTATAAGCTTTACAACATTGGATTGGATTATTTCAATCTAAATCCATTCTACATAATTCCAATTAGTTTGATTCAATATGAATCCGTTGCTTCTTTTGTGGTATTGTGTCTTTTCTCTGTTTCTTACTGATATAGAACTGTTTGAACATTACAGGTGATACATGGCCATACCATATCCAACTGTCCAACCAACTAATTACATGAAGCAGGCCCTCCCTATCCTGGATATTCAATGGTGCGATCTCCACTGCCGCTTGATGCTTCATCCCTGCTCGTAGGTTATGACTCTGGAAGTGGACTAAACCCTCCATGCTTCTGATGTTTCTAGATCGAGGGGTCTCACTCCATACACAAACATCGATCGATTGATACTGATTGGTCAACAACTCCAATGTTTGAAATCTGAGTCGAATCGCCGACGAAGAACTTGCTATAGAAGTGGTATGAGCCACCAAGTAGCGACGACGGCCGTGTGTTGTTTCTCAGACATAACTTCATGCAAAGCTGCACAGTGGTGACAACATGCCACTGGTGGGCATTCCTCTGGTGGTTGCTCATTTTCATCAACATAGTGATACGGTAGATGAACCCTCACATTGATGATGGCTATATATAATATAATTATATATATTACGCTTATATCATGGATTGCAATCTCGTTATACATTCACATAAATGATCAGCAACATGCTGATTTTGTATGATTTTGTGCTTTTTGATCAGCAACATGCTGATTCCGCTGATGATACAGGCGCATCCACAGGTTCTCACCACGGCTCACAGCTACGAATTCTACAAGGCCAAGTTCGCCGCCATGGGTGAATTCTGAATCGACATCAACTGCCCCCTTTGGTACGAAGAGTCGTCCCAGTTATTCATAGGGATCCAACGTGTTTTAGTGTTTGCTGCTTTGTCCATTCACTTATCAGGTTCAGTTGAAAATGTTTGGCTGCCCAGAAGTCTGATATCGCCAATCGATCCCTGGGATTGTGCGAGGGAAAGTCGCCTGTATAGCAGTGAGGAGTTTTTTGGATATCCTCACCATGTCCGTGTTCTGCTTGCTATCCCCCCCATTTGCTTCCCCCTGGCCCCACCCTTTCTGGCACAGCTAGGGCCTCGCGGGTCCCACCTGTCGGAGTCATGTCCCTAATGAATTGGTAAGTCCAAGAAACATCTCCAAGTTCTATGACTTTGTGTTGCTTTATGTGCTGATCCCCAAATATGATTGTCAGAATTTGTCACACCATTTGGAACACATATGGCTCTACACACCCATAGTGCCGCTTGTCTTGTGTTCAACTACTGATGCGCAGGTGACTAACAATTGAGTTGCCACGGAGTTTTCCCCAAGTTCTCCGGCACAGGAAACACTGGAAACATGAAACCGCCAGTAACTTGGGGCTACCCCACGATGGCGGCTCAGTGCACTCATCACCAAGCGCGAAGCGACCAAAATCTTGCGGCGAAGCGCCATCGCCACGGTCGCCGCCGCTGGCATTCAAATGGTCCCTGACACTGGGCATTGGAGCGGATCTTGAGAGGCCAACGCGGCTTGGACCGATAGATGATCAGCAAAAAACAGGTGTTTTTTGGTGAATATAATGGTTACTGTATTCAAATGATTAATAATGGTTAATAATGGCTAATAATGGTGATTAATGGTTAATGATAGGTTATTAACAATAGTTGGTATGTGCCATTCCGAAAAAAATCTGCGTTACTGGCCATCTGAACTTCCATTTGGTTACACCACTCCTGGTAGCTCCAAATCGCTCCCCCTTTACACGGGCGCAGGGATACCCCTGGCTTCTCAACTCCCTTCTAACTACCAGCCAGTGAAGGTTGGTTAGATACATGAAAACCACCACTGCAGCCTTTGGTCGAATTGTGTAACCCAACGGCACTGGTCTGCAAGAGCAGCTGGTCAATTGGTCCACTTTAGACCTAAAGCAGTAGGAAAAGGATCAGCAGCAACATAGCAAATGGTAGGAATCCATGAGTTTCAGGAGACCTGGTAACAAGGTGCCAACAAAAATCGATGATGGCTCACCTGCCAAACAATCTCGGCCAGGAATGGTTGAGGGGCACTTCTTATGAACAGCCCAGGCGTGAAGCTCTGCACAGGTCGATGCGCAAACCTAGATGTGCCACAAAAGATCTGCTCAGATCCAGGTTCCACTGATTCTTCATGATTGGCAACGGTCAAGCCTCAAACATGTCTTCATCCCGAACGCTTTGTTCGGGTCAGAGCATAATTTCTAGTGGATTCATCCTGATTCATGACCAGTGTGACACCTAAGAAGCAACAGCTTGAAAAAATGCAGCAATGAGGGTTCAGATCTGCCTATGTTTTTTACAGCTTCTAGACATCCTTCCTGATTCCAGCTGGAACCCAGAAATCCCGTGTCTCATACTAATTGCGCGGCATGGCGACGAATCCTAGCTTTCCTGGGCCGGCTTGCTGCAGTGGGAACCAGAGGCTCTCCAGGAGGGGGTGGCAGGTTATAGCTGTAATAAATAATAATAGTGTTAATTCACTCCATGTTCCCAGCAGGGTCACATGTTCACTCATCATGTGAGCCGATCCGCAGTGGACTTCCACATTTCCCAGCAGGGTCACATGTTCACTCATCCTGTGAGCCGATCCGCAGTGGACTTCCACATCGAGGTAGAAAAAGGAAAGCCACGGGTGTCCGCAGCCCCAGGTGGGGCTCGCTACTGTTTTGACATTGGTAGCGGAGCCCCACCTGGGGCTCGATTGCGCAAGGTGCCGCCATGAGCGACGAACGCGCTCTGAAGCGCTTCAATGGCGAGGATGATGAGGCCGGGAAACTGCTCAAGCGATGGAAGATGTGGTGCATGGCGAAACTGCTGACCATCAAAGACATGACTTCCAAGAACCGAGGGCCCTGGATATATACCTTGTTGGATGGCAAGGCACTGGAGTGCGTGGAACATCTAACATTAGATGAACTCACTGCTGACGAAGGAGAAAAGAATCTCTGGGCCATTCTGGAACGTCGTTTTCCGGAGAAGGAACCTCTGGATTTGATGGGAGAGAGCTTGGGCGAGGTTTTCGGACTGGCTGCTCGCGATGGCGAGAGCAGCAAAGAGTGGACATCACGAGTGAAGGATGTCTTTGACCGCTGTGAACGGCGCTCTGGCGTCAAATTCCCTCCACAGGCTCGTGGATGGATCATTCTGAACTGTGCCGGCCTCAGTGAACAAGAGAAGGCAATCGTGAAGGCGAAGACACAGGGGAAGCTCGAAGATGAGCAGGTCTCTGCCGCCTTTCGTTCCTGCTTCCCCCAGTTCAAGGCCTCGAGCAAGGCTAGGAAGCCCATCGGGTCCCTGATGGTGGATGATGTCCAGGACGATGACGCCACGATCCCTGCTGCCGATGAGTTTCAAGATGTGGAGGCCTTCTTGGCCGACCACGGCCATCAGACGGCGCCAGCTGACGACAGCGCCATTTCTGAAGATGAGGCAGCGGAGGCACTGGCTATCAGCTGGAAGGACCGCAGGAAAGAAATCCAGCGTTTCAATCAGAACCGCTTGGCCTCCGAGACCTATGCCGCCGGTCTGACTTCATCACCGGGGAGTGGAATAGTCGACAGTGGTTGTGGTCGCACCCTGATTGGTGCCGACACTCTGCAGCAAGTCAATGAGCTCTTGGACCAGCGCGGGATCACCCGCGGAGAGGAGTACAAAGACATCAACAAGTTCAGGTTTGGCAATGGAGCCCTGGAAGTTGCTGAGACGTCAGTAAAGCTGCCGGTCGGTTTGAGCGGCAAGTTTGGTGTGATCGATGCGGCCATCATCAGTGGCCAAGCGCCCCTGTTGTTGGGTCGCCCTACGTTACAGAAGCTGGGTGCTCGATTGAACTTCGAGGACAAGACGATTCAGTTTCTGGACATGAAACCACAGCCGATGAAGACCAACTCAGCTGGCCAGATCGTTATCGACCTGCTCAGCTTCCCAGGTCACATGGTGAAGAAAGTCTCCAAGCCAACAACTTTGCAGGACTCGTCAAAGAAGAAACTCACTCTCAAACCCAAAGAGTGTCGCTGCCTTTTAGCTCAGTTGAACAAACATGATAAGATCAAAGATTCTCGATGCCTAGTTGCTGAGCTTTTCTCACCTCCCAGGTTTGCCACGGTAGCTAGAGAAATGGGTTATGAGGGAATATCCTATGATAAGAAACAAGGTTGTGATTTGCTGGATCCTCAAGTGCAACAACGTGTAGATAAAGAACTAGATCAGAAGAATCCCAGATTACTGGTGGTGTGCCCCCCTTGCACTCATGAGAGTGGTTGGGAGAATCTCAACCGCTACTACAGGACTCCAGCCGAAAATGCCAGAGTGATTCGGGACAATCGGAAGCGTCTCTCTTTCTGTGTAGAGCAAATTCACAAGCAGATTCATCGGGGTGGTGACTTCATGTTCGAGCATCCATGGCCCTCACATGTTTGGAAGGCACCATGCATGAGTAATCTCTGTAGGAAATATGGGGTTTGTCGCACTGATATGTGTGCCTATGGTTTGACTTGTCCTGACAGTGGTGACCCCATCCAGAAGGCCACAGGGCTCATGTTGTCACGATCCGAAGTAGCTCAGGAAATGCGTCGATGTCCCGGGTGCACCAAGCACCGACAAGTAGCAGGCCGGTTGTCATCAGGTCAGTTGGTCAGTGATTATGTTGCTGCTTACACCCCTGAGTTTGTGCAAGCTGTGTTGAGTGCCTTTGCCAAAGCTGGTCTGCGAGAGTGTGAGCCATCCGCACCTGTGGCTCTTGCGGAACTCGATTTAGAATGCCTAGCTGCATCCGTAGCCGAAGCAAACCCTGAAGTTGAGCCCGCATCCTCCGACTCTCCGGAAGACCCACAGGTAAAAGCATCATTGCTCAAGCTACATAAGAATTTAGGCCACTGTTCCAACACCGAACTAGTGCGCATCCTAAAGAGCAGTCAAGCATCACCACAAGCAATAGCTATGGCCAAAGACCTAGAATGCCCGGTATGTGCTAATCATGTAAAGCCCAGTAGTGCACTACCTGCCAACATTCCTCGGAGTTTGGAATTCAACGAGCAGATTGGTTTGGACTGCAAATACCTGCCTGGTTGGCGCCCCAACCAGACAGTTCCGTGCATAAGCATCATCGACTATGGTACATCCCTTCACATAGTAGCACCGATTTTCACCAAAGAGAATGCTGAGCTCCTTAAGGGTGTGCTTCGAGATAGCTGGATTGCATGGGCAGGACCACCTTCGTTCTTGTTGCTCGATCCCGCCAAGCCGAACATCAGTGATGGACTTGCCACCTTTTGTGAAAGCTTAGGTATCACTGTTTTGCAAACTGCAGCGGAAGCTCATTTTCAACTGGGCAAGGTCGAGCGACATGGCCAATGGTTCCAAAACATCCTGGAACGCGTTCTGGATGATGTCCAGCCAAGCGATGCGGAGACCTGGGTAGACTGTATCATCCAGACTCAAACTGCAAAGAACTCCTTGTTGTCAACCAATGGAGTCAGTCCCAATCAAGCTGTGTTTGGTAGAAATCCACGAGTTCCCACAGATCTCCTTCAAGAGTATCCAGACGTTTCAGCCTTGGAAGCGGCTGAAGGTGACTCCACCTACCAAGCAGCTCAACGGATCAGGTTGGCCGCCAGGAAGGCCATGTTGGAGGCACAGGACAGCAAGGCGCTGAAAGCAGCCATTCGTGCCCGGCCACGTCCGTTACGGGACTTTCAGTCTGGCGATTGGGTGTATTACTGGCGTACACAGAAATGGACAAAGGGGGAACTCATCAGAGGGGGTAGATGGTATGGGGCAGCCATGGTACTGGGTCACTTGGGAAAGAACGTCATTGTTGCTCATCGTAGAAGCCTGTTCCGTTGTGCACCCGAACAACTTCGTTTTGCAACACATCCTGAAAAGACTGTAGCTGAGTTCAGTGATAACGAGTTGCTCGGAATTCGTAACCTCTTGGAACGAGGCCAATTTCCCAAGAGCCAGTTCACTGATTTAGTCTCTGAAGGATTGCCACCACCTCCAGAACAAGCTGAGGAAGCGGCAAGAGCACATGTTCCCAGCTCCGGTGCTTTGACCGCAGCGGAAAACCTTGCTCTGCAACAGAGCCAGGAGTCCCAGGAACACAGCAATCGTGGAACACATGAGGGGCATGATAGTCATCCATATCCTCCGGCTATTCCAGAACAACCCCCCAACACACCAACGGCCTATGGTCCTCTTAGACGTATGAGAGATAAAGGTCCTGCACGGTATGCAAGTCCGATCCCTCTTCAACCAATTCATCATGATGCTGAGGACCTTCAGGATCTGTTGCAGTCCATGCAGGGAGAGGCCGAAGCCACCGCCATGCCTTCTAGTCCTCGTACCGACAGTCACAAGCGAGAAGCGAGCCCAGGCAGCGGTAGTTGCGAGCCTCCAGCTCATCGGACCAGAACAGAGGCCGATTTGTCGTCCAATGATGAGGTTTTGTTGACCATACATGAAGATCATATCCTAGAAGAAGACGACACTCCCACGTATGAAACATACATGGCAGCCTTCATGCAAAAGAAAATGCAGAAGGAGTATCAACCATCAGGTAACGAACCAGAACTTCAGGAAAAGATTGATTTAGCTAAGACAGCTGAATGGGAGACGCTGCTAGGTAAGAATGCTGTACGCATATGGAGTGGCGAACAAGCTCGTAGGATCAAACAGGAACAGTCACATCGTTTCATCGGCTCTCGTTTTGTCATCACCCAGAAGTCCGACGAAGAAGGAGTTCGCATGAAGGCCAGGCTGTGCTTGCAAGGTCACAGAGATCCGGATTTTCATGAGAAGATCAATGCAGGTTGTTTCAATAGCCCGACTATGAGTCAGCTAGCTCGCACTTTGGTTCTTCAGATTCTGGTGTCCAAGCAGTGGGTCATGAATCTAGGTGACATAAAGGGAGCTTTCCTTGAATCCGGTCCTCTTCAGCCACAATATCGACCGCTGTTTGCTTCACAGCCCAAAGGTGGTATACCCAATGTAGATTCTGATGATGTCATCGAAATTGAAGGAAACCTTTACGGTTCCAATGACGCTCCTTTCAACTGGTGGACCACTTTCGATGATGAAGCTCGCAAGATAGGATGGCAGCGGTCACAGTTCGACAACTGTTTGTACTTTCTGCGAAACAAATCAGGTGAGCTGTGTGGTGTGTTAGGATCACATGTTGATGATACCATCACTGGGGGAGAAGGAGTAGAGTATCAGCAAGCCATCGATAGGTTGAAATCTCGCTTCCCTTACCGGAAATGGAGAACCATGAGTGGAGAGTTTTGTGGAGTTCAGTATGTCCAAGATGCCAAGACCCTGGAGATAACATACCACCAGAAAGAGTATGCTGAACACCTGAAACCTATCTCTCTCACTCGCGAACGTCAAAAGAACAAGGACGCTCCAGCTTCCGAGAAGGAAGTCTCGGCACTCCGTGCCATCAACGGTGCTGCCAACTGGTTGGCCAGTCAAACAAGACCTGACCTTGCAGTTCAAACTTCGTTCAGTCAACAGGCTTTCCCAACACCGAAAGTGAAGGATCTGTTGTATGCCAACCAGCTTGTGCATAGAGCACGACAGTACAGCCATGTAAGCATCACTGTGAGATACATCCCATGGAGCGAACTTGCCATTTGCTTCCATTCGGATGCAGGGTTTGCAAACGCCAAGGCGCATGCTACTCAAGGGGGATACATCCTTGCTTTTGTAGGACCGTAACTTCAAAAGAATGAACCAGCCAAGTGGACTCCCTTTTCATGGAAGTCTTTCCGGTTGCCACGGGTCGTTTCGTCAACCCTGGGTGCAGAAGCACAGTGTTTTTCCACTGCCAGTGCACTAGCTGAGTGGATGTCTTTGATGGTCACAGAGGCTAAGTATGGTAGCTTTGATTTGCGAGACTATGCTGGTCTCAGCTCCACTTCCAACGATGCCCCAAAGTCATTCTTTCAGTCATGTAGGCCGAAGGTTGAATCAGTTCTCACAGGTATCACAGATTGCAAGTCTCTGTATGACCACCTCGCATCCATGTCCACTGTCACCAAATGCGATGACAAGCGGGTAGCCATAGACTTAGCAATTCTCCGACAGTGCATGTCCCGCACCGGCCTGAAGGTGAGATGGTGCCCAACACAGTTGATGTTAGCTGATGGCTTAACCAAGGACCAATCTGATCCAGCTGATTTGATTAGATCCATCTTATCCGTAGGGGAATATCAATTGAATCAGGAAGCCACCGTTCTTGCCATCAAGCGCCAGCACAGAGAATGTCGTCAGCAAAGGAGGCAACTTCAGCTTCGTCACGAGAAAGAAAAGAGAGACCAGAAGCAGAGACACCACAGTGCATGCACACCACTCCGGAAATAAGCATAGTAGATGTCAATCATAGGGATACTATGGGGTAGTATTGGTAGATTGCATCCAAGCTTGGCCTGAGTGTCAGTTGTTTAGTGTGGCTTTAATTCAAATCATAGTTGATAGCAGTGTCTGACAGTGCAGATCACCGCCAGATCCGTTGTACAGTTTTTGTTTGCTTCACCGCCAAGCACTTTCTCTCTTGTCCCAGTGCAGGTAGCAAGTGTGTGTTCCCGACCTTTTCTCATTTGTTCTTCGTACCATGGCCTCCCGTAAGAGCCTCAAGCCGACTTCGAATGATGACCAGGCACAGTTGCTGCAGCGTCTCTCTACGCTGCGGGATCAGGGTTGTCTTTCGGAACTGCTTGATGAAGTGAGCAACCAGCCTTCAGCTTCGGGAGCATCAGGTCCCGGTGCTATGCATGATGGTTCCAAACGTCGTATGGACGACACCTGGATCACTGTGGATGAGGTTGAATCAGAGGAAGGGCTGATTCCACCCGATGCCCAGAAGACGTCTCCAGAGATCGGACTCCCCGAAGGTATTGATTCGGTCACTCACTGGGGTCAAACCTTGGTGACCACTCAGAAGTACCAGAAGCTTCAGCTGTCGTATGCAAAGATGGTGATGCGTGCAGCTGAGGAAGCCAAGAAGGGCAATATGGAGATGCAAGAGTACCTACAGTGGGTGTACAACAACTCCAATTCCAAGTCTGCCAAGATCAAAGACTTCTCCAAGTATCTTCATGCTACGGAGTGGAGTCGTATCCCTGTGTCCACCCAGAAGGAAGTGTACTTTCCAGGTTCCGTCGAGTCACGTCGCTTTGCCAAGTGAACCACATGATGAGAGAGCTGAAAGCTCTTTTTCTTTTGGTTTTTGAGGAGTGTTAATTCACTCCATGTTCCCAGCAGGGTCACATGTTCACTCATCATGTGAGCCGATCCGCAGTGGACTTCCACATTTCCCAGCAGGGTCACATGTTCACTCATCATGTGAGCCGATCCGCAGTGGACTTCCACATCGAGGTAGAAAAAGGAAAGCCACGGGTGTCCGCAGCCCCAGGTGGGGCTCGCTACTGTTTTGACAATAGTATTAGAAGTAATAGTGGAGGTAGTAGCAGTAGAAGCAGTAGTAGTAGCCCTAGTGATAGCAGTAGCACAGGAACAAAACAGCAGTACACCAGTTTTTTGCCATTCATTTGTTATCTTTGTCTGTTGCAGGTTTGTTCGCCCGGTAATCATCCGCTGTATGAAAAACGTCAAAGAACACTTAACTGTCTGCCTCGCCCTTGCTCAATACTCATATATTCATTTCTACAGTCATCCACCAACGTTCGAGCGCCACAGAAAGAAGAAGCCCGTCCCATGCATCTCCCACTTTCTCCCACTGCTTAACCACTGCTAGTGCTCACAAATTACCAACTGAGCGATGTGGGTAGGTGCACATCATGAGCATGCCCCTAACCATCCCAAAGCTGGCAATGATAGTAACCAAGCATTGGGGGGTACACCATGCGGTAGATGGACCCATGAATCAGGTGGAACCACAATCGCTGCAACAGGATCCAACCAGTGCATCTGGTCTTGCTTCAACACGGACGCCCACGAAATGGCCCATTTGTAGTGATAAACCAACCAATTTTGCGGGGTTACCCTAAGGCCCAAGAAACCACCATATGTGGATTGTATATCTGGTATATCCCAAACTATTGTTGCTCGTTATCCCCAGCTTTATCAACCATTGTCCCCAGCTACAGTCAACCATTGGTTGGTTAGTTAGAAGCTTATTATCCCCCTATGATGAACCATTGCAATTCCCGATTAACCATCATCAACGATTATTAACCTGTATTCACCATATTGTCCCCCATTATTCACCATTACAACCCCCTGTTATTCACCATGTCTCAACCCATTGGTTGGTTTCTTATGCCAGTACCAGCACTATGATTGAGGACTGAACCACAGTCACTGAAGGCCCATTCGGCGCACCATGCCACCCGTTTGATTGGGATATCAACTGGGCTAAGTCGGTTTCATGATAGATTATCTGGTTGGTGATTGAACCGCCCCTATGAAATATGTGCTTGTCAACCAACCATTTGTTAATAATTACTAGGGAAAATAGGGAATGTTTAAACATACTAACCAGCTAAGTATTTTTATTGTTTACAACTTCGTTAACTATGATCATCGCTTGGATTTCCAAACCAACTGGCATTTGGGGGGTACCTCAAGAATCGTTGACAGTCCCTCAGCTTGCACCTTTGCACCCCTGGGTTTTTCTGGGAGTCCCAGCCACTTTCACCCTGGGTTTCTCGCAAACTCGTTCCTCTGTGGCCTGCCGACACAATTATGGTCATGGCTCAAGTCGGATGTGTTTGGAATCAACAATTTGGCTATGGGTCAAGGCTAACCAACCAATTTCATGGGGGATAATGACCAACAAGAATAAGGGAAACAATGGTTAATGATGGGGAAACCAGGGGTTCCGCAGTGAACTGACACACAGCCATTTCTTGTTTTGAATCCGAATTCTGAAAAACATTTTTGTTGGCGAAATAGGATTCAAAAATTGATAGGCATGCGTCTTTGTGATGATGAACAAATGGTAGATTCAATTTTCGTAACTTTTTGGTGGGCTAGCGGATACTAATCATTGAGAGTTTAGAATCATAGTAGATCATATGCTTTTTGGAGTTGATGGATTGATAATGATTAACATTGATTCATGATGGTTGCACTCAACCACTTGGTTCACCAACAATGAATACTATTTTGCAAACTGGTCATTCCACAATGGACAATTGTAATGCCCACATTTGAGGGTAGGCATGCATATAGATTGGTCCACAAGCATGGTGGACTGAGTCACCCCGCAGCACCTGGCTGTTCACATATCAAGAAGGAACAGATTGCTTATATGTGTATATATTTGTATGTGTATATGTATATATGTAAATATATATATATATATGTATATGTATACATATATATATATATGTTGTTCATGACTATGTTACATGATTAATCATGAACCATTGGTTGGTTCTAGCATCGCGTGATTGCTAGTGGCGATGGCAGCAACACACCTTGACGGGGGGGCACAGAGTTCGTGTATCGCCAGTCTCGGAGGCAACCCAGTGAATGCCCATCATTTCATGAGCGAACTGGTCGGTATGCGTGAAGGTTGGCTCATAACAAATTCCATTCATAGTGGTGAACAGGGATGATGAATCTGAATCATGGTCATCTATGGGTATCAATCATCAAGCCTGCGCATGGTCGTGAAATTGGCTGCTGGTCAAGTGACATGGGAACCAACCCATTGATGCCACTGGGAATCAATGACCTAGTTGTGGCTGCTGGATAAGCCATGATTGCCCTGTAACCCAAGCAGCTTTGGAACTTGGAGAAATGCAACTGCCCAAGAATCAAACCACCAATCCATTTTGGAACATGGGAAAGCCAAAGTGAACTGGCAAAGCACTGCAACAAGCATGCTATCCTCCCAACGACGCTAGTTTACCACAGGCTTTACTTTGATGCTCTAGGAATGATCATAAGTATCCAACGAAGATGAGAACCAGCAGCCAACCGTCACCAATTGGATGATGCTTAACAATCGTTTGGATAATGTTGATTCATGATACTGGCAGCTAATTGCTGGCTGATAGTGTTGATTAAGGATGTTAATGACACTGGGTATCAACATCCTTAATCTATAGTGCTGATTAAGGATGTTGACCTTGGGTTAGTGCTGGCTGTTAGATTCATGATACTCAAGGTCTAAACGACACTGGGCTGGCTGATGATTCGGGCACTAGCGGAAGGCCTCGCTTGGCAAAATGCCAGCTCCAGAGATGGGTCAGTTCACCCACCTGTGATACCTTGGTGATATGAAAGGTCTTGATTTCTGCTCCATGACCCAACCCGCGCCACAGGTCATAGACCGGTCCCAACCCATTATAACAATGTTGCTAATCATCACCCGATGTAAACCACTTCGAATGATCCTATTCTTGATGACTATGAAGCAATACTAAGATGAATCTCACCCCACTGTCTTGGGCAGCTCAGCCTCCTGTCGTTTATCCGTTGACGTGGCAGAAGTACTCGAACTAAGACTCCTCAAACACAGCTGTGTCCCCACAGGTTGGCTGATCTTGGTCGATCGTTTGGTGACACTGGTGAGGTTAACTGACAACGGAGCATGGGGGTTATCACACGACCAGCACTACGGGAAACCAAATTGAGCAAATATCCAACCAAAAATGTTTATAGGAACCTCTTAAAACATAGCCAACTCTCCTAGCAAACCCTGCCCAATTTTGAACCAACGGGGAACGGATGAAGTGACTCAAACACAGAATTCAAATGGTAGGAAATGCACAAAAAAAATACACATTCACAGAGCTGCGTTTCAACCCATTCACTGCTATCACTTTTGCAAATAATGACCTGAACCATGTTTTCAACCGCTTTAACTAGCAAGTGACCTGAAACAATTGTGGGACAGCGAATGGGAGAGCCTTAAAGCCCTTGGTTTCCTTCAGTAAAAACGAGGGGGAGGGGCCTCCCCCAAAAAGATTGGGTCTGACCGGCTGTTCATTTCCAAAACAATTCGCCTGTCGCAACGTCACTTTTAGTTTTTTGAGTGTTCTTTACAATTTGTTTTGTTGATTTATTTCGATATTGGCTGATTGATTGATTGATTGATTGATTGATTGATTGATTGATTGATTGCGTCATTGGTTGCTGATGTGTTGATTCATTGATTCATTTATTGTTTTGCTTGTGCTTTTTTGCATTTATTTATTCAACCATCTAATTGTATTTGGTTATTTTGTGATTTAGTTATTGATGTTTTCATTTTTTATTTTGTATATTTTCTTGTTTATTTACTTTGGCTATTCATTTCATGTGTTTTTCATTTATGTGCTTATTAAACTTTTGAATCAGTTATTCATTTTGTTTTATTCGTTGATTGATTGGTTGGTGGGTTTATTGTGTTTTTTACTTACTCATGTTTGAATGATCTAAATATACATATATATATATTTCAATGTTTCATTGATTTGTTTATTCGTTCTTTATGTTTTGTTTTGTATCTTATTTTACTTAGTTATTGATTGACTGAATATATTCATTCATTGACTGATTGAATTGTTTTAATTCATCTATAGTCTATACTCTTTTTGTTTTTAGTCAACTCATTATTGCTTTTCGAAAATTGATGTATGTATTGGTTCAAATTTTATGTTGCTGATTGTTGTGCCAAGTCTGCCTGCAACTCCCGGAAAAAAACGTGAGTAGCAACTGCGCCCCAACCCAACCCACGGTCCATGTAATTTCACTATGTCATGTGACCGGACTATCTTCCGTATCGCTGCAACGTGTCCCAGGAAACGCGGGGCCTCCACTATGAGCAAATGATCATTGAGGTCACTCTCAATTGATGCGAGACATTGCTGCGGGAGAGATAGTGCCTACAAAGGAATCAAATAGTCGCATCAAAGCTTCCAAAACAAACACAGGACAAACCCCAGCCACAACCGGGCGCTGCAACAGCCAGCCGGTCATCGGATGCATCCCGTGCCCTTGCGCAATCTGAATTGCACTGTTTCGCAAAAAAACACCATGCTATAGTTGATAGCCGCTCCAACTTCAAGTAATTAATGATAAAACATGCATCATCCAAACGCACAACGCGCCATGTGCATCTCATGCTACCGGCCGCGCGCAGCCACGCGGGCTGCTTGCAAGCTGTTGAACGGTTGGTTCATTGTGAACAAAGCCCGGCAAAGGTGGCAAACCAGGTGGCAAAAAGGTTCACGTAGTGAAAATCTCTTCAAAAGCCGATTTGGCCTTGTTGGTCAGGGGTCACGTGCTGGCACCCCTTGTCAAGATCTTGGCATGTGGGGACGTCCATCTTGCCACTGTCCAACTTGGCCGCGGAGCAGGTCGAACAGCTTGTCCACCGTTCAATTTTTCTTCGACCTCGACGACTCGAACTCACTCGCCAACCAATCCAGAGATCAAAATTGAGCGTCTGGTTGCCATGCACGCTCTGGCCCGTAGGGCGCTTGGCTGTCAAATTGGCTTTCAACAGTGCACGAATGCAATATTTGAATCGAAGGCATATGGCTTTCGAGATATGCAAATTGTTAACGCTCTTAGGTCAGCCACAAAGGAGCGCGACAATTTCCACGGTCAAACTTGATGAAACTTCCTGGCTCGTCTGTTGCATTCATCTTCTTCGGGGTGGTGCAGCGTAAGTATTTCACAATTCAAACTTTAAACCAGCCGTTTCCAACAAAGGGAAACACTCATCGTTAACGAAAGCACGCATCCTGCACAACCAGAAAATGAATTCAGGTGCCAAAACAAATCCATAAAAATGAGGCCGCGAGCCTCACAAGGCAAAGTTGCAAAGGTTCTCCCAGCTTCCTCTGAATCCCTTACAAAAAAAAATAAGGGTCATGATTCATGATTCCAAATTAGAAAAGTAAAGGTCATGATATGTCATGATTCATCTGGATCTCTAGAGTTTGTTGGAGTTTCGCTTTCAGCCTCCAACAAACTGCTGCCTCGGCGAAGTATCTTACAGCAAAAGATCCAGCTGTGGATCCAACAGGGCGAAGCTTAGTTCGGTGAAGCGCTTAACTGATGAGTGCTTAGAGCTGGAAGCAATTGGTAGGGACAACAATGGTAGGGACAGCAAGATGAAAAAACTGATGAGTTAAGAGCTGGAAGCAATTGGGAGCAAGATGTTGTTCTTTCATCTACCTTTGTCCCTACCATTGTTGTTACTGTACATCTTGTTACAATCTCTGTTTTTCATTACTATTTCTCTTCATTATGTTGTCCCCTTCTTGTCGTTGTTGTGCTGTGAACAAGTCATGGAAAGTCTCTGAATGATTCCGAGCAAAAGATTTCCAGACATCTGCGAAAACGCTGAATCCATTCTGAAGATCTACGAGGCGTCTGCGCAACCAGGATCAACTTAAGCAACTGGAAAAGTTTGGCCAGAAATGATGGATGCCTCTAAATGGTAACGATGGATCAACCACGGTAACCATCCATGGGTCGTGGGTGCTCCCAGATCTGCCACGGGGCGCCAAGACCCCTAAACTGTGTCCTCGGTAAAGGAGGCGGTTCACTGCAGCGTGCGCAGCGGTCGGATGAAGAGAGACCCTCTTGGATAGCTTATTTCAGTGCATCAGTTTACAATATTTTGGGACAAGACCCTTTCACCCTGGGAACTCTTGGAACTTTACGAAATCTGAGAGACCCTCCGTGGTGCCTAAGGGTTCCCAGCATGGAAAAAACAGCCATTTCCGACTCTCCGACTGATGCAACATCCCCCCTCTGTGATTAAGGATGAACGATTGAAGATTCAGCACAACAGCGAATACAACAATAAAAGGGGGAGAACAGGTGTCTACACAGGAATGGGCGTTGTATACCCCTCAAATGGACCACTGCAAAATCAAAGAAATGAAACAACACAAACTTTTTGTAACTGTTTGCACCACACAAACTGTTTGCACCACACAAGCTGTATGGACCTGAATAGATGGCAAGGTCATCAAACCCTTCGGGCCCCGGGGTTGGGGGTAGATCTTTGCCTTATCCATGATCAAGGCACCGGGAATGGTTGGACCAATCACAGCCATTGAGTTACCTCCTGGGTCATTGGATGGCCACTTGCATCAACAGCTGTCAAACAACTCCAATATGGGGGGTTCTCAAAATGGGGGTGCCCCAGTAATGGTTGGTTTATAATTAAGGATAGTTGATATTGGATGATTTGGGGGTACCCCTATTTTGAGAAACACCCATATCAACCATGGCAAATCGTTCCCGGGCCTACAGCATTCTTTTTTGCATAGCCCTGTGCATTGCCTGTCCCAACCCCCCTTCGGCCTGAGACAAAATTCCTCTGCCTGACACAGCGAAGGTTTTGCACGTCTAGTTTGGAGACAGGGTCTTCACAATGTACCAGTGATTGGGGTCATTTTGTCAAGATATGATGCTATCCAGTAAATAAAAAGTGTTTACCCCAAAACATCTCCATTTTTTTTGTTTAGCGAGGATACTAGCAGTTTGTTGAGTACTGGCAATCTCTCGCCAGAACCGTAGTGAACCGCCCCAGAAGCCACTGATTCAAAGAGTAGTGGTGCATGCCTTGCAATTAGGACATGGCCGGGAACCCCCGCCACTTCATCAGTGGAGCAGGGTACAAGGGATTCCAATAGTGAGGAACTAATCCCTCAACGGCAAATCAAGAAACACACGTAGGTATAGCTACTATATATATATATACATAGCTATAGAGGTGTTGCGAACAAACATAGTCCTTTATATGTTTTTCAAAAAGGGGTGGTTTAAGAAAATTCTCTGAACCCAGTCAACGATCAACTGGAGCCCCTGCATGAGCGGCATTGAAGGATTTTGATTGTAGATAAGCTACGCGAATCTGGGATACCCTTAGAGATTCTTAGAGGGCCTTTGTAAAATTTTCCACTTGGCGCAGCAGGATCTGTGGCGATTCCCATTCACTGCGCAGCAGGATCTGTGGCGATTTTGTAGTTAACGGCACATCATTTCAGTCATTTAAAATATGCCACTTGCACATTTGTGGTGTCAAAGAGGTAGCAGTCCGGAACGTGGGAAACAATCAGGAAGCCATAGTAGGAGATCACGAGGAAAATTATCGTTCTGGGATTGGGACCTGGTTTAGAGGACACATCCATATCCTTGTGGTTATTGTTGCTTCTAGTGGGATATCATCTGCTCCCATCAATCATTGCAGGCCTTCATTCACCATCATTCAATCAAATGATTCCCAGGTCTATACATATGAAACTGGTGTGTATCGCTGGAAATTGTCTCTGTATTGATGCCCGCCAGGTAATGACAATGTGAAAAGTTTCGAAACCTGTGTGTACGTAAGCAACCAATCATGTGCAACCACATGTTGCCCAAATGTTGATTTTCAAAGCTTGCCCAATTGTTGATGATCAATACACAAAACATGGGCTATCTTAGTCACCATATCTGGTGTTGTTCCAACAGCTCGCTGGCTGAAAGAAAGACATAAGTTGACTGTAGATGAGTTGCCGGGGAAAAGAACACCTGGGGTCCTGGGGTGAGTTGGTTGCATTTGGGAGTATACATACGCTTATCTATCCATATAATAAATATATATATATACATATATCTGTATATTATGAGTCATAGTATATATGCATGTACGAACTAGTGTAGGAAATATGCATATCTTTATGTATACATCAACCTTATCATCATGAACCGTCATTCTCATGATGTTCCTCATCATGAATCATCGCTGTCATTGCTGGTTCCTGCATATTTAACTATGTCAACTGTTGCCAGCATCAGTGTTATTCTGCTCTCAATCCCAAACGATAGCCCCATAGCTAAACAACCTAATTTTACTCATCAAATAGCTGTTGACTTACCCCCCGGAATGGGTGGTTTATGGATCTTCCATCACCAAATAGAATGAATCCTTGCCAATTACCTATTGTCAATCACTATCATTGTCGTGATTGATAACCTGTCTTAACATGTCCCAACCGCAAATAGCCACCCGTTGTGCTCCATGATCAACTTACCACTATCCCAATGAAATTCAATTGATGAACATTAAGATCAAAAACACGATTATATAATCATGTTTAGATGGATTACCTCATTCTTCAATAGGGTTTTTCTCAAAATAGGGGACCCCAAAATCATGCACTATCAACCAATCATAGTAATAAACCAACCATAGCTTTCGGAGGTTCCCTGATTTTGAGAAACACCCAATTGTATGGGTATGTGCCAAAATAAGGTAATCAATTATCCACCAACAAATGATCATTTTACTCGGAGACTGGTTTTGGGGGTACCACTATTTTGGCACATACCCGTATCCACCCATATAGTAGTTGTGTTGGTGATTATCCCATACCAATCCCTCTCATGACCCATTATAATCCCCTATAAAACCAAATTACATGGTTCATTGTGGAAGCTGTCTGGTCCAACAAATCCCTTATAATCCCGCATATGATTGGTCAATCACATACAATTTGTGTGATTATGATCCCTTCTTTTAATCCCTAGCCGCCACAATTAGTAATTGATTGGATCCCTTGTATAATCCATAATCCCTTTTTATGACTGGTCAATCAAGTACAATTTGATTAAAATCAAATCCCTTACATTTTAATTGGTGTATCCACTATTATCCCCTTATAATCCCCTATAATCCCGTCAGATCCCTTTTTTAATTGGCCAATCCCCTATAATCCCTACAATTTGATTGGAAGCACCCAATGATCCAACGAGTCGCCGCTCCACCCCGCCAGCCGCCCCGCGTGGACCTCTTGAAAATTGCACTCAGACTGAAGCCCTGCGGCCATGCGCGTCATTGACCACTGGCTGTACTAAAGGGGTGCCCGAGGGCCCCAACAATGGTTTGTAATGGTTAATGATGTTTAATAATGGTTAATAATGGTGAATGTTTTATTTTTCATGTGTTGAAAGGGCAACACCCTCCAAAAGAGCATCTGCAAGGGCCTCTTTTGGCCCTTCACTTTGCTTTGGAAACCCCTATTCTGTACCAACTTTTCATGTTGGCAGTTGACGAAGGGTCGGTGAGAATAGAAGCATAACTTCGCAAGACAAGCCTCAAAGGTCAACATGTCGTTTCTGCCAATATATTCCATAATATGACTCTATACAAATCATACACACGCACACATAAATAGTGCATATGTTTATGAATGCGATTGAATGCTGTCTCCCATGCATTGTTTACATCAACAACACTACAAAACTATCTCATGTAAATCTGTTCACCTGATGGTTCATGTATTTTCGTTCCAACATACACCACCATATCAACACGGAGGTCTTGCACCTCCAAAATTAATGCAGACTTGCTGCAGAACGCTGTATATCTTGAAACTGCACTGTTACACAAATGGTGGTTTCTCAAAATAGGGGTACCCCCAAATCATCCATTAATAGTCATTTATAGTAATAAACCAGCTATTTTGGGGGCCCCCTATTTGGAGAACCACCAAATGACTGGCAAAACCTGCAGATCGCCTTTGCAAAAAGTGATTGGATCTCTAGATGTTTCAGGCTGCCAGCGAGGCCTGGTGTAGCGAGCTTTGGTGCAGCCTCAGAGATTGCAGTTCTCCATGGCAGGTGCCGTGGTCAACCTCCAAACTGAGTGGATTTTTCGCACCAAAAAAAAGGAGTGCTGTTTTCAGTGGTCGCTTTAAGCTACCCCGTTTTTGAGCATCATGTAGACATGCTGCCATGTTGTGTGTGTGCCCTGTCAAACAATCAGAAATCATATCTACATGCGATGTAAACAGCTTGCTACTAGTGTACCTGCCGCTCATGCGTATGATGTAGTAAACAAAAACACCAAGAACTTCTGTTGGCATCGTCTGGTTGGTGCTTCATCGTATCCCAAAAAGGTTCCTAATTTTTTAAGCATCGTAATCATCCCATAGCCATGGTCAGTGTTCGCTGTACTGATTCGATGGACAGGGGATGGTGAGCCCATTGTTTGGCAAAGGAGCCTCTGATTCAACTTCGAATATTCGAATCAGTGGCCACTAGAAGGAGCCACTGATCGAATATTGAATGAGAATATCCTAGAATATCCAACTGATTGCCATGAAACCAACTGATTCCCATAACCACATGGGCATCTCAACCTGTTGTCGGACTCCCTAAGCAATGCAGGGAGCTTCCATGACAGGTCGTAGCTCATGAAGCCACAGTGACCAACAGCCAGCTTTGGGGCCCCAACGGTTCGGCTGTTGAGCTCTGGATGCTACGAGATGGATGTGAGGGGCCCCGCTTATGAAGTGGTTCCATTCAGCTACCTTAAAGATTGTGTAGCAGCTAGAGGATGGTGTTACTTCAGCTACCTGAAATAGAAAGGGGTTACTTCAGCATGCAACAGCAGTTATAGGGGGTTACTTCAGCTACCTTATAGATTGTGTATCCATGGTTTTATCGGAGTTATAAGCCCAGCTGCACGTCCAAGTAGTCCGAGTCTATCAACGGGACATCCACAGTTTCACAACCAGCAATTTCACCCTACTGCTGGTTGATTCGTGTCTCACTGTCTCAGTCATGATTAAGGCCACTGTCAATCACTCACTGCGAACCATCCATACTGAACCATCAATGTGTATTGATTCACCATTGTCTCAATGCACAGCTGTTAGTCATTGTTACTCAGTAAGTAATAACATGTAAAGACCAGTTCATCACCATTAAATGTTAATCAGTAATAATTATACATCGTTCTTAATCATTGCTAACTACTGATTGCTAATCAACTGGCATTCAATTGTTGATCAATTGGTGATCAACTTACTAATTCAATCCTAATCAATGGTTAATCAATCATTGTTAATCACCACATTGTTACCACATCGTTACACCAGTAATCAACCACCATCAATGTGGTTATCACCACATATAACCACCATTAATATTGTTTATCAATTATTGTCATAACCACTTCATTAAAAACAAAGCACCTGGATCTCACCTTACCTTTCTGGGCCCACACCAAGGCCCTGGCAGGTGCACGTGCGGGCCTCGATGGATGGTGAGGGCAGTACAACTGGGGCTCGGTGTTTCTGCCAACGAGATCGACGATGAACGAAGGTGGATGGTAGCCAAGGACGAAATAATCTGTTTCAGTTGGTGGTTCGTTGTGGTGCCATAATGAGATTTTTCGTTACTCTAACCATGGTTAAAGAATCGTCCATTACGACATTTTTAGCCTTCCGTTTCAGGATCAAACCAGCAATGCCATAGTGATATCCTGGGCATTTGATCCGTTGAAACAAGAGACGAAAGCAGCTCCCCAACCTGTCCATCAACGGAGAATAGGCCAGTGCTTGAGATGCCTTTCATCATGTTGCTTGATCACCATTCAGACCGCCAGAAGTGCTACTGTGGTGATTGAGAAGCCCAAGTAACAAAGCCCTTTCCGGATCTTTCTGGTGGGTTGCTGCTTGGCAAGAAACCAACTCGAATGAGCGGTATCATCACTCCAGCAACGACCTACCCGGGTGGTTTTCTTGCTGCCCAGTGGCGGTTTCAGCAATTCCGGAACTTGACAGCCCCTCTGCTGCAGTTCTTGGAATACCTGACAGTCATGCCAATGCCAGCAGCCAAGATGGGGATGGCTCAGTACCAATTCCAGTCAGAACGAAACATTCCCATCTTGGTGTCTGTCGTCCAGGGATACTAAGAAACATGCATCCAATTCATCCTCTGCACATTGATCTATCATCCATGACTCTTTAAGAAACATTCATCCAACGCCCATTAAGAAAGCATTCTCTTCGCATTTTGGATGCGGGATTCAGGAGTCAAGGCTTTCATCCACAGCGATGGATAAGCCTGACAAGCCCCAGGCCTTACAACGAAATGGTTGGTTGATAGGTATCCCATGCGTTGTAATGACCCGTAGAAACCGCCCATTTCAAGAAGCAACCAACGACAGGGGTTGTTGGGGTCCCTCAACTCGCGCTTATTCACCTCTGCACTACCAACGTCTTTTTGACTTCTTGGCATACTTCTTGGGATTTCCCATACAATATATATATATATTATAATATGGTCTAATATGGCCATTCCCAAGAATATCTTGTATAATCTGGTAGAATATGGTATATTACATATAAAAGAACATACATATGTACATATGGTACTGTGTATGCCAAGGTGGAAGCACCCATAGCCACCAATGATCGCAAGTCTCCAGTACTGAGATGAACTCTCGTGCACCTCTGGACCTTTTTTAACCTGGAGGATCCCAAACAACAAGCGCCACGCTGCATAGCTATACCACTGTATGGATGATGCCATGATGTAGCGCCTCAAGATTGCTGGCTTTCATACTAAATTGACCAAATACCAAATTGGGCAACACACACCATTTCGTGGAATTCTGAGGGGGATGTTCGCGGCGGTTCGCTCATGCCAAGCAGCCGCTTTCAAATCCACTTGCTTCCCATCACGGAACACGAGAGGTCGGTACCTCTCAGTGCCAATGTGGCGCTGGTTGGTTCCCTACGTTGCCATCGACTCATTCCAAACCGTCGGTCAGTTTGATAGGTTCGCGGTTCCCTCCAGGTGGATCATCTGCTGGATATGTGGCGAGTTCTGATCATGCAGCCAAAAGCTCCTGTCCTAAAACTATAATATGGGTATGGGTCAATATTGCAGTAACCATCAATACTAAGCAACGATGATAGGGAAATCAATGCTTAATGATGGGAACCAGGAGTACAGGGTTTTGACCCACTGCCATATCATTTTCAAGATGTAAAAACCACCATTGTCCGATATCATCCTTGCTTGAAACCATATAAATCTAAAATGTAAGAAATGGAGCTGGGAACAGCCACCAAGTTATTTCCGGAAGTTTTATCAAGTAACCAGATCTGATTAGTGCAACCATTCAATCGACCAGGTTTAGTTTCTGCAAGGTGCTGTACGTCAAAGTAGCTCAACATTTCTGGTCAACAACTCTGTTTGTTACAGTCTTGGGTCATTTGTGTTGGTGAAACCAAAGTTTGGATTATATACAACAACTCATAAAACTGAAATCAGTCCCACAAAGACATTCACATACACACAGTCTTGGCCATAGTCCTCTCTTGGATGGTTCCGGGCGTTGGAGAAAAAGGACCTTTAATGTGACATCAAATTCTTAGTTAGTGATGGCATCACTTTGGATGTTGTTCTTTGGGTTTGCTGCATTTCCAAAGTGATTGACCTGGCTTTGCCGAAGAAATGATAGAAAATCCTGAGTAGTTCTAGCAAAATCTGGCCTGGGCAATCGGCAAAGCATCACTGTTGCGAACATAGGAAATTGAGCAGATGACTCGCTGGTGCAACGAAGGATTGGCTGGGTTCTGCCTTGGTGTAAACTGTGAATTGTTGAAATGCCTTGTGCACAAATCATAATGTCTGCAGCATCCAGCATCCAAAAAATACCTACGTTACCCCACACCGCGACAATGATACTGATTGGGCGAGTTGAGAGACCGATTGATCGCCTGAAAGCATGTATGCAAATGTTTGCACGTATGTATAGATATGAAAATGTATAACCGAATACATAGATATATATGTATATATATATATACATACGCACAAATGTGTTTAACACAATCAGATACTTGTTTACATTCGACAATAGACAGGTTTCGATGTACAATGATCTACATGTAGAAAATCAAACATATCTGAATATGAAAAAAATATTGGATTATGATTCAAAACTCCTATGTATCTGTGAATTTGCAAACGAAGATGGACAACAACAACAACAACAACAACAATGATAACAACAACAACAATAATAACAACAACAACAATAATAATAGCAAGAACGAGAACAAGAACAACAACAAAAAAAACAAGAAGGACAACAGCCTTACACTTCCTCCCAGGCCCTTAAGTCATCATGGAGCGCACTGCACATTCTGCGCCGTGGCAACGGCCCGGTGTCCGAAGTGGCAGACCTGGGGGAGGTGTCAAGCGATGTGCCCACACATGTAACACTTCAGAACCGCTTGAGAACCACCACGTGTGCAACTCCTAGCCAGGAGGTTAGAGGTTCCCAATCAACTCATAGGTAGGCTAAGCAAGTTATAAATTAAAAGTCTATAAGTAGCCCGAGTTGCACAAATGCATGTAGACTTTCTAGCAGGAATCAACACATATGGGGCCAGGGATACCTCGATTGACAGCCCCAGACCTCGCAGCAACCAAGATTACCAATGGCCAATCCCCTTGTATCATGCTGAGCGGCAAATGGTTGGATTCCCATGGCTGACAATCATCCCCTCGCAGGTCGGGTAGATTCATCTTAGAATCGGAACAACAACAATGTATCGACAACAAATAATCCTCGGCCACCAACTATGTAAAATTAGAAATTCCGTGCCTTCTTACCTTAATGATGCTGACAAACATACCACTATGCACACACATGCACGTAAGTACGTGCGTGCGTGCGTAGGTATGTATGTATGGATGCCTGGATGAAATATGGATGTTTCTGTCTATCTGATCCGTTCCCAGGCTCGTGTCCGCGAATGATGGGAATCTAAAGTAAGTGTTTACCCCCCACAAAAGAGACCACAACACAGTGATGAACAGCTCCGCCCAGGCGGCGCTATACATATTGGGCTTTCTCAAAATCGGGCCCCCCAAATCATCAATTGATAATAGATGTTTTCTAATAAACCAACCATTTTGGGGTACCCTTATTTTGAGAAACCATCATATATGTATATATACACATACAAATACATAAATAGATATAGATGCAGATGCATATACATGTGTCTACAAATGGGTGCATGTGTACATACCGGCTTTATAAACAAAAATACCATTGCACAAACCAATGCACATACGTGATACGTATATATATTATATATATATAAAGATTTCTTTTATATGTGTAAATATAAATGAATATATAAATATATGTATATATATATTTATTTATTTATTTATTTATTTATTTGGATATATCTATGTTTACATATTGCAAAAGCGTCTCAACTCTTACGGCCGCCGTTTGGCATTGTCATTGATATGTATACACATATATGTACACGTATATATATATATATATGCATTCGGGGCCGCCTGGTTTATTCCCCCGACAAGCAACGGCAGCAGCAGCGACTACTTTTGCCTGCAGCCGGTGCCAACTGACAAGGCTGTGGTGGCAAGAGGGCCCACCCACGGGTA
>VSDK01016202.1:217605-251011 GCA_009767595.1 Symbiodinium kawagutii
CCAGGCAGCGCCTACTTTTGCCTGCAGCCGGTGCCAACTGACAAGGCTGTGGTGGCATGAGTGCCTACCAAGGTGCACCGCTAACAAGCAGCTGCACCGGCCTCAAACTGCCGCCACGACAGCATAGGGCTGCACTCAGCCAAGACCAGTTCCATGCGCCCCTGCCTGGCTCACCCGTCGGAACTCCGCTTGGGCGCGATGGAGTCTGCGGTGGGTGGCTGGGGGCAAAGAAAACGCCATCAGCGCCTGCAAAGCAGTGTCAAGGTATATGCGCGCAGTGGCAATGTGCTGCCATCTGCCCCTTGTCACAAGGGTGTCAAGGGAAGCGCCAGCGCGATATGCGCTGCTTGCTCCACCTCTACGGAGGCTATATGGAAAGAAATTCTTTCCATCCAGGTCAAGGGCATGAACCAAATCGTGCCAGTAGCCCATAAAGCGCTGGCGGCTGTAAGGCCAAAGGCGGTCTCCTGCTTGCTTTCCTTTCAATAAGGCACGGAGAGCAGTGAACGTGATTTGTTCATGCACCTCAACCCGCTCCAAGGGTAGGAAGAGCCGCTTTGCCCCCTTGGACGGAGCTAAATAGATGACGCCCTGGTTCCCATGCAGGAATATATCTTGGGCTTTGAGGTTCAGCAACTCGCCGGTTCGCAGGAAGAGTGTGAAGCCGACGACTAAGAGCCAGCCTAGCTCCATTTGCCTCCATTTGAAGGCTTCCCCCGCGAAGCTCATCAAGAGCTCTGGCGACAAAGGCGTGGCTCGTTGGGGCACCTCCAACTGATTCCAGACCTTTACCAACTTCCAACTCCAAGGAAGATGATGTTTTGTTTCAGGTCGGAAGTAATGGAGGGCAGCCACTGCATAATTGGCGGAGCTCTTTGGCTCGCCGCTTTCCCACAAATGTTCAATGAATTCAGAGGCCATGTCGTCAAAGACAGGCAAAGGAGGCATAGCAAATCGCCTCTCTAAGTTGTGAAACTTGAGGAACTCTGTGAAACTTGAAGCATAGCGATCTTCTGTTTTGCTGCTAACTACATTTTGTCGGAGCTTTCCCAATGGTTTCCTGGCTTTCACTCTGGCTGCTTTGCTGGCTGCGGTAGGGATGGCCACAGTCTTACGTGGCATGACGTCGGCTGGGCTCGTCGGCTGGGTTGAGCTCACTCTCAACCCAAGCCAACAACGGGTGGATTCCGCCAGCTATCTGCAGCGCAGCAAAGCGTCGAAGCAACCTGTTGATGACTCTGGAGCTTGATCTTCCCTTCACGGCGACGGCCAATGCCACCTGAGAATCACTCAAGTGAAGAGATCGACAGTCACCATAGGTGTCGCGTCGCAACCGCCACTCAAAGGAGTGGATGATGGCGCGAAGCTCCAGGAGGTTTATGTGCTCCGGCCGAGTGAATGCATAGGCGTGGGCCACACGCCATCGCCATTTGCCAGGGTTGATGGTGGCTCTGGGCCACGAATCAGCACGGTACAATGAGCCTATGTCCAAACGGACATCTGACCCACGGTACTCTTGCCGGCGGATGTAGGCCATCACCAGCTGCGAAGCCAAGTTTAACTCGGCTGTTTGGTCTTCAGGTCTTTGCAGAAAGTGGGAGCGCACTTCCGATGCCAAGCCCCACGAGAGGCTCTCGGCATCATCATCATCATCAACCCCTGCCCCTGTGGGCACATTCTGCACTGCAGCAAAGGATTCTTCACCTTCTGACACTGCTCCAAGGTCAGTTGCTGCTGATGCGCCTGGGGGCCCTTGCTCCTTCAAACTGGCTTCAACGATCGCTTTTGCTCCTTTCATAGCCTTCAAATTCACGCTGAACAGCGCATGGTCCAGCAGGCATGCTACTGCGTTTGTGTGGAACGAGTTGCCTATTGCGGCTGATCGTTCATCTTCGGCAGCTGTTTTCTCCTCCTCGGTGCTTGGCGTCTTCTTCCACAATTTTGTGGTGTACCCTCTGGGATACCCCATCAACACTTCACGCTCTCCGGAGGTCACAGGTCTCAAATTGAGACTCTTGTCCAAAACCATGTGTTCACTGGCATAGGTATACGGGGGATACCGGAACTTGTGGTCTTCCCACCGCAACTTTGCCGCTTCATCGATGTTGCCCAGTCCCACCGGGTTTGGAGGTGGCCTTCGTCTCGGGATACTCCTCGTGAAGGTCGGGAACCTGGCCTCTTTGTCTCGAAGGCCTGCTTCCCACTCTGCACCTTCTTCGAGAAAGTGCTCCAACGGTTCGGTGGGGGCCTCATAGACTACACGAGTAAGAAACTCCTTCTCGTGGACTGTCACATTTTCCACCTTTGCCAAACCGGTGGACAGCCAGAACAGGCGCGGCCTTCTCGCCCTTGACAAGTGCTTGGAATCAACCAGGTAGGGGATGGTCCCCAGCTCCGCATTCATCGCTTGTAGATCCTGGGCATCGGGCACAACATTCTCCAAGAGGTTGAGCACCCATAACCCTTTCTCTTCAGCCACCAACTGCACGTCCCTGAAAATGCGAGCAGCTTCATAGAAGAGCGCAGATCGTTCGTCCTGGAGATGCTGCCTCTCACTGGACAATTTTGACAGACCTTGGCATGGGGAACCCCCACCAGTGATAATGCCCGTCACATTGCCCACTCGGTCTATGATCTCTTTGAGCTGGCTGAGCTTGAACTTCTTGACGTCCTCAAAGAAGTGGGCATGCGGGTACACCCGTTTCAGGAGCCTCCTGCATGCCTTGTCCTTTTCCACCACTACCAGGTGGTCCAATTTCACCCCAGCTTTCTTCAGGGCCAGAGAGAACCCACCTATTCCAGCGAACAAATCAATCACCACGACTCTTTGCCCTGGATCCAACTGAGTGGGGTCAGGCCAACCTTCATGCGGGGTGACCTTTTCACCTTCAAGCAGCTTCTGGGCTTCCTCCTTGCCAGCCAAGCTGAGCCTGCTTGCAAAGCAGATGCCGCCTCCTGTCTCAGATGCGTCGCTCGCGGTCACCACAGGGTCCACCGCACTTTTCAAATCAAACTGCGCCATGGGCAGCATGTTCTCCAAGAGGAGCATTTCCTCCTTCAGCTTGGCGGTGACTTGAAGTACAGGAGGCCCACTGGCGATGGCCGTGAACACGTCCTCGAGGATCGAGAACATACACCTCCGAAATTGAAGGAGATGCACTGCTTTGCCGGCATACACCTGCAATGCCTTTCGAGGGATGTTGTCATGGCTTCTGATCCAGGACCCCAAACCGACAAGCCACAGGGCTCTGGCGGTAGAAGGGCGTAGCACACCACAGCGCCCATCAATCAGAGCCCCCAGCCTCTCTGCCTGACGAGCTCGCTCTAAGCTCTTGGCGGGGTTGGTAGGTATGCCCCACCACTCATAGGCCCTTCGAAGTTGATCCTGCTCCGGTCCAGGTTTTCCCTCTAAGTCCTTAGCCAACGAGGCCTGGACCTTCTCCATCAAAGTGGCGTCATCGAGGTACACGCTCCACCCCAAGTCGTGGTCCAAGTCTGGGAAGACCGCATCCTTTTGGATCTCTGCCAGGTGCGAAAGTCCTGCGCCGCCTCTGAAAGGGCACCCCAACGCGAGGCGCCGATGGGCTGCCTGCATCAGCCCAACTGAGCTGTGCCATCCCATGGGAAGGACGGATAACCCGACATGGGTCTCTCCGTCGCCTTCTAATCCCAGCACCTCCTTCGGTACCGACTTCCCCAGCACCATAAAGTTCGACCACTCGGGGGGGAGGCGAAACAGGTAAAACGCACTCTGCAGATCTTCTCCAGATAGAAGCAACTGCTCACCTTCACGGACGACGACCCGTTGGTAAGTGGCCGCCCCGGTCAGGGTGTGGGTATCTCCATGGATCTGGGTCATCGCCCAGTTGGTGGCTCTCAAATCAATGATAAGCCGCAAAACCTCACGGCCGTCATCCAGGTGCTTGCCTGCCTTAGGCACACCAAAGGCACCGTTGAAGACCCATTCACCCTTGACTCGAACACACTGGTCCACGGGTCGCACCAAGCCTCTGTCGAACAGAGCACGCACAATCTTGGGCCACTCTCCATCCATAGCTTGCACCTTGGGCTTTGGCATCAAGTCAACAAACTCCCCTTTCATCAACCGCTCAGGGGTTTTCAGCTGATTCCCCAACTCTGGAGGCAAGAGCTCGAGGATGTCCACCAAGCCGCCATGGGCTGCTGACGGCAATCCAGGAAGGATCTGGTCCAAGGTGAGAGGGGCCGCCCGTTCAACCACCTCACCGGTGTAGTTGATGGACACGTCGCGAATCTGCTGATTCCAATCAAGGTCCGGGCAGCGAGGCACTCCCCCATCTCCTTTTTCATCCAGGAACACTTGGACCTTCAGCCATAGCCTTTCTAAGGCTTTCTCCTGAGCTGCTGTAGCTCTGCTTCCAAGAGGTGGCGCGGTGTCTTTTGCCCTGTCACCGTACATGAAATTGAGGCATACCACAACCAAAGCATGCCAAGTGCGCCAGCCTTCAAGACGCAGGGCCTTCTGGGCTTTTGACTTTGAATCACCTCGGTTGCGCCATTCCCCAGGTGCGTCACGAACCTTTCCTCGGTCCACCACTGCTCTCAGCTGTTCCCTGTCGTCAAACCAGAGGGGCAGTGGGAATAGGTTCCTCACCCTATCCTCGCCCTCTGCCGGGGTCTGCAGGCTCCACTCAAGGTAACGCTGGAGCGGACCATTTGAACGCCAAAGTTGATGAACAAGATGGGCCCCCAGTTGTGCCACGGACAAACCGCCCGCTGGCTCATTCACCAGAAATTCAGAGAGCGGCCCATTGTCCAAGTCAAGAATGTCGTCCCATCCAGGAACTTTGAAAGGGTCCGTTAGCCGGTCAGGGGTCAACGGCCTTTGTGGCCCTTCTTTCCTTTGCCCTTTTGACCCCATCGCCTCCAGCCCTTCTGTTTCCCTTTCGCGGGTTTGCCTTTCTGATTTCCTTTTGAGACTTCCCGTGTCGGGCCTGCCTCTTTCTTTGGACTGGGGCTTCTTGTCTCGCCCAACTTCTCCATGGTCACTTCTGGGGTCCTTGGGGCTAGGCCTTCTCCTGGCTTCGGGACGTTCTTGAGGGCACTTGCTCGTCCTTTGCCTTCCTCCATCTCGGAGGCTCGGCGTTGATCGAGGAACTGAACTCTTGGCTTTTGACCGCCCTCGTGGACTGGGTGCTCGGGAGTCCGATCCCTCTTCCATCTCGCTTCGGTCGCTCTGGAAGCTGCCGGACTCTGACTCCGCTCCTTCTCCAACGGATTGCGATGGCTCACGGGCTCTCCCACGTGAGGAGCTGGCCCGCTGCCGAGTCCCTATTTCCGGTTCATCTTGGCGGTCGCCTCCTTGAGCTTGATCTCGCGGACCTCTGCTCGAACGGCTCGTTCCCTCTCGGCATCGTTGCTCAGTTTGGCTGAGGCTCCTGGAATCAGCTCGTAATGCCTGGCGAGGTTCCAGTTGCCGTCTTGGATGGAACTCTCTACCGCTTTGAACCTTTGCATGACCACGTCCAACGCTTGAAGGTAGCGGCTGGCTAAGAGCTCGTCCATCACTGTGGCGAGCGTTACGAGCTCTCGATGGGCTCGCAGCCCGATCTTTGCCGGAGGGTTGGCGCTGAGGACGATCTGATTCAAGTAAGCGAGGACCTTCAAACTCTTCCATTCTCCGGTCTCCAAGCCTCGCTCGCTTTGACCGGCTAGGTACTTCTCCATCTCTTTCAACCCTAGCTCGGTGAGGCGCCCGGGATTCTTTTTGGCGAACTTCATCAGGTCCCCCCCCCGGGCTGGGGCTGATGGAAAATCCAGATCGCCACTTGAGCTCCGTGAACTTCCAGAGGATCGCCGTGAGCTGCTGCGCTCCCTGCGACGGCTGCGCTTCCTCCTTCTTCTTCTGCTGCGCCCACGGCTGCTGCTTCGTTCGTGCAGGTCCTTCTTTTTGTCCTCACGCCTCCTGAGTTCCTGCTGCTCCAACTTGTCCTTCAATCGGAACCGCTTCTGCCGACTACGGGACCTCTTGGGCTCTTCACCCTTTGCCGGCTTGACCTTCTTCTCCCTACTTGGGTCTGAAGGGCCTGGCTCCGCATCTTGAGGCACGGCCAGTGCAGCCTCCAATCCCGGTCCCACGGTCCAGGAGCAGGGGCCCTCTTCTCCTTGGCCGCCAAGTCCAGACGGTCCTTTCCAAGTGCAACCCCCAGGGTCTGCACATACCGGCTCTCTGCCATCGCCTGTGGCGTCAGCATTCGCCACTTGTCCACATGGATGCATTCCCGCTTGTCCCCCCTAGGAAGACGAAGCTTGCAGTCACGGGCACGGCCCTCACATAAGTGTAGGACGCATCCATGTTGTAGCTGATGGTCCAGGTACCAAGCGTAATAGCTGTCACTGGCACCCGCGTGGTCAGCTGAGAAGAGGCCGCGACTTTCATCGTCCCACTGCACTAGCTTGACGGTGGCCTTTCCTTGTTCTCGATGTCGGGAGTCGTAACATTGATATTCAATGTAGCGCCCAGTCTCGAACAACTCCCGGGCCACTTCTAAAGAACGTCCCTTAGGACCATCGGCAGCTGAGACCCAGCTCAGGTCTGATAGAGGGCGACCCAACCTCAAAGCGGTCTGGGTCTCATCTTGGCTCAAGCCAAGCAGCCTTCCATGCTCTTCCAGCTTGTCCATCCCTCAGGGATGAACGGCCAGGCACAGCCCAGCCCTAGTATCGCCTGCCCCCAGAGCAGGCCACCACCCACAAGGTCGTGCGGAAGAGCTAGCCACAAGCTGGCTGCCCTCGGTCTGCAGCTGCCCACTCTTTGCTGGCCCCGAGCCAGCTGACAAACAAGGCCACAGGCCTATCCCAAACTCCAACCCAACAGGGTCTGGAGAACCACCTGGGCACACCCGAGTAGGGTCAGTGCCCAGGCCCCCGACCTTGTGACCCGAAACTTAGCGGTTCCACCAGGCTTCTCATGCATATCCCTCGGGAACGAGAGACCCATATATATATATATATATATTCAATCATTCATTCATTCACTAATTCATTCATTCCTTCATTCCTTCATTCCTTCATTCCTTCATTCCTTCATTCCTTCATTCCTTCATTCCTTCATCCATCCATTCATTCATCCATCCATTCATTCATCCATCCATTCATTCATCCATCCATCCATTCATTCATCCATCCATCCATTCATTCATCCATCCATCCATCCATGCATCCATTCATCCATCCATTCATTCATCCATCCATTCATCCATCCATCCATCCATTCATCCATCCACCCATCCATGCATCCATCCATCCATCCATGCATCCATTCATCCATCCATCCATCCATGCATCCATCCATCCATCCATGCATCCATTCATCCATCCATTAGCCCATGCATCCATCCATCCATCCATTCATTCATTTACCCCATTCCTTCACCCGTTCATTCATTCACCCCATTCCTTTACCCGTTCATTCATTCACCCCATTCCTTCACCCGTTCATTCATGTGTTTATGTATCTATGTTCATCTGGACAGATTCACGAATCATGTGACATCCATCTCCACTGTACATCTCCATGTCACATGTCTCAACCTGGCGCTTGAGCACCACCTGGGCAGCCGCACATTATTCTCCAAGCCCTGGACGTGGCCAGGTGCAACCGTTCCTGGTGCCCAGCAGGTAGGCTGCCCCGAAATGGGCGACCATTTAGGGGTACCAAACAAAGGGGTAATGATTTTTTAGATGTGTCAAAAACCTGATGTTTTTAAGATGTGTAAAAAGACCTAATGCTTCATAGTGGTTAATTGATTATTATTCATAATTGATTCGTAACCACCGGGTGATGGTGCTTTCTCAGAATACCGCCAGTTCTCATCCTTTATATTACAAAGATATAGTGATAAACCACTAATTTTTGAGGTACCCCCATTTTTAGAAACCACCATATGTGAGACGTAATCTTGCTAGGCAATCGACCACTTTTGCGGCTTGAGTTTGAGCTGCTGTTGAAATGAAGGTTGTCAATTTGTGGTGCAAAAGGTAATGCTTCTGAGCAGAGACGCCCAAATCTTCCAAACGTAGAGCCAACATCCAGTCCCAATGTCTACGAATGAGATTTGATCTATATTTGCTAAATTGCTTAAGGCAACTTATCCTCCAAAAGGATTTACTGGGATGCTTACAATGGCCACAAAATTGTTGTAAACGTCGACCACACTCCTATCATCGGTGGTTGACAAGTCTCAACAATGGAGCATGATGGCTGATGCTGGTTGAATACTGGTCAAGGGAAAGTAAGGTTCAGTAGAGTTGGAAACCAAGCGATGCAAACAAACAAACATATTGCTGAACTTGGGTGTGCCCAGCTACAAAACTATCATTTGGAGATGATTCAAAATCCATAATATCCATACCATTTATGCCATTTATGGACATACCCACTTCAACCAAAAACCATATCCGGACCAATCTGAATGCCCTGTGCAGGAAATCATCTCAAAACTCAAGCCGCATGGGTCACCTGTTCGTTCGGACCTCTTAATACCGGTAGCAACAACATGCAACGACGCGGCAGCCAATTCGAGTCTCCTATTTTTCCACTGGTGTGGAACTCAAACCTCAGCTGAGCGAGCGGTGGTGCTAGCCTTGGGTTATACCCCTAGTTGATCAGCTGGCCAACAGGGCTACTTGCTGGATCTGGCTGGTCCATTGCTGGATGATCAACTGGCATCATTGGTGTAGCGGCTGGCAGATTCTCAGTTTCTTTCCGTGGCCGGGAACACCTGGCAGGTTATGAAGGCAGCCATGGCTGGCTTCAGCCATGGGGCATGGATCACTCCCCGTTCTGCTTACACTTCGTTCATCAGTCATCCAAGCAACCAGCCCGTGTCCAGCCGCTCAGTTCATTTCAGGCTATGAAGCGAAGTTGCCTTTCGATACCCACTTGGCCATGAGCAAAAACCTGGCTAGTTGGTGTATGTACTTATGTACCTCATATACGTAAGACAAACATATATTGCAACATATATGTAACATTAACTTTACATGTACCTACATGTAAACACACATATGCACTTCATCAGAATCTATGAAATGGGAATCCCTGTCAACTTCATGGCCCACTTGGCCAGAATTTGGCACCAGGATGAGTTCACTTGGAACAGAGGTCAACCAATAGTGGTATATTATATATACAACATCACGCGCTTAAGTTCACCGTTCCAAGTATCCATGTGCCCGGATCAACCAGCTTCCATGCAATGCCAACCTTAATTTGGATGAATATTCAACCTGAGGTATCTTTTGAGGGGGCTTGCTGCTTTAGTGGGAAAGTCTATGAAAGTCCTGTCTTCTTCTGTCTTTTGCAGGGCTACTCCCTCGTCATCAACCAAGGAGCACCCCCTACGGATGTGACAGGGCGCCGATAATTGGAGAACATCAGGAAGAAGTCTCTCGCATCCCGCCTCAACGGGAAGTCGTTCAAGCCAGCACAACTCACCAAGAATTGGTGTGACAAATCGCCAATTGATACAAGGAATGCGACTAGATCATCTAGTAGGAGCGAATGGTGTAACCAAAGGTGGAAAAACATTCTATCTATCTTTGGGATGTGAACATACCGGCGTACGGTTTTGACAGCCACTGCGGTGGTTTCTCTTTCTTGCTAACAAACAGGAACAAATACTGCGAGAAATGACCTTCTCTGCCTACACAACATAGCGAATGTTTGAATACAAGTTTGTGACCGAATAAATCAAAAAATACTGTACATCTGAACATGTACATCTAGAAATGAACATCATTGTTTGGACTGTATGGATGTAGAATTGTCCCAATTGAAACTACAAGGGGACATCTTAGTATGTGCATTGTATGAAGGTGGCAACCGAACTGGGTCACAAGTGTCCGGCCCAAATGCACCAATGCTTGGATACATGGCTGTGGATCGCAACCCCCCAAGCCGTTCTGACATCCCAGCAATTCTCCTGGAAAAGTGCGGTTACTGCCCCATCAGCCCATCTTGGTTTCTCTGCAGCTTACAAGTCTTGGGGATTCCATGTAATTCTTCACAGCGTGGGGTAAGTAGCAAGCCTACCTCCGCGGTAGATTCTGCCCATTCAGAATCCTGTGTGAAGGGTTCATGATGGTTGGCAGGGCCCTTAATGAGCTCCTTTGCAGGTGTTGGGGAGGGTTGGGCCGTGCGGGGCTGCTCCTGATCACAACTGGAAGACCAGGGCAACTTCTGGCAAGCAAATTTAGAAAACCAGATTAGCCACCTGGGATTACCAAGCAGGAGCAGAATACTTTGCTATAGCTTTGTAGTCGGGATGTTTACTTGTCATATTCCGTATCAGCACGTCAAGATCCTACACCCTCAATGGTGAGAAAGGTTACACCTGTCAACTGGTGCACGATTTCGAGCAGAACAAAATAGCTTCAGTATGCTCAGGATATTCATCAACCACACACTTGAGTGGACTTAGATCCCTGCTCATGGGTAGGCATGGGCCCCAAGTTATACCGGGTGATCACACCTTCAAGAACACGAGATGGGGAATGAGGCTTTTGACCATGCTGTATAGTTAAACGTTCAAATCCCGCTTTCGGCCAAAAATGTTCATGTTTGCCCGTCCAACAAGTCGTCCGGGTGGCCAAACACTTCATGGTGATGAATTATGGTGGTTAATGATGGTTTTAATGACCTCTATGGTGATGAAATATAAACACACCCCATGCTGTCGTGGTCAATGAATAGTGGTTCTCATGATCATGGAGTGTTCAGCTTACCACGTGAATGCTTAGGAACCAAAAAACCAGGTGCTGAGGCTATGGGACCTGTGGTCTTCCGTAGGTTCCCGTGCTCACTATGTTTCACCATGATGAAGGCACTTAGCGATATCAATCATTCACGACGATCATGGCAGTTGATGTTCGTTCATAGCAGTTGATAAGAATAAGTTTCTCGTGCGCCACTTAGGCGATTTTGATCGTTGTTTCACCACAACAGGTGGTGTAAATGGTGTGCCCCCCTCTCCAGTGGTAGTTTCCCGCTGGATCATCACTTGGGACCGACGAACGGATGGGATGCTATGCGAGCGGCGTCGAAACAAAGTTGATAAATGCATATCCGACCTCAGAGTGGATGGTGGTGGAAGGTGGTGGAAGATGGTGGATGGTGGTGGATGGTGGTGGAAGGTGGTGGAAGATGGTGGATGGTGGTGGAAGGTGGTGGATGGTGGCGTGGCTTGTGGCGTGGCTGGTGGTGGATGGCAATGGCGAACGGCAATGGATAGTGACCAACAAGAATGATGGTCTGTGACATCGATCATCTTCGACAACCGTTGCTTGAATGTTGGGCAAGAAGGTATTGGTGGTTGCCTTCGTAGCAATTATCACTTGGGACTGGGACGCAGCACTGTCTCACAAGCTGTAGACTACCCACGTCTGCCGAGTTGCATTGGTCCGGTTGTGGACATCCTTGGGTGGAGGATTTCAAGGACCAGTATTGCGGGGCATTTTTGAGGCGATGGATTTGGACAACCACAAACCAGGGTGAATTTTGGCGCTTCCACTTCATGGATAGGATGTATGAGTGTATGCAAATATACAGTGCATACAAAAACACATATGATACATGTACCCCAGCCATGCTGAAGCATCATTCAAGATAATCAACCTATCATTCACAATGATCAATCTTGATTGTGCATCGCAAATCGTTGGATTTATGGGGGCTCACTTTTGGAAGTCCTCGGATGCCAGGCTCAAGTCAAGCTGCTTGCCATCATCCCTCTGGAAAGTGATGGGCGATCAGGAGGGCTCTGACACAGCTGGTGGCCAATCATCCCAAAGCTTGTGAATGAAAATGCTTGTGTGCCTTGCTGTGAAAATCAAAAACATACATGAGCTCACATGCACGAAGCCACTGACTTCTTGTGCAAACGCTGTGCTTGCAAAAGTACAACGGCACTGTTGCACACAGAGCGAAAAATGGTCAAATGACAGGGGCACTTTGCGCTGCACGCCAAACCATTGCTTCAAAAGATCAGATATTGATCTTCAACCGCAAACCATGTGGACAAACCTTCATGATGATTCAAACGTGCGAGTCTATGGCCTGAAAAAACCAACCATTACAATTGGTATATCCCCTATGATTGCTTATCATCCCCTGGTAAAGAACATTGAACAACCATGGTTAACCACCTGAATCATTGTGAGGGTCAACCGTAATGCAATGCTCATTGTTTTCGGAGCTTGGGAAGTAGCTACAACCACCATTGAAATCGTTGGAATTCGCCTCATGGGCATGAAGTCAGGGCTTTGGTGCTGCAGCTGGTGCTTGCTTCGCCCCACAAAACTGCGCGCTGCTTCTCGGCACAGTGGATACCCCGAACCACCACCGATTTCCTGTCAGCATCATGTGATGTGCAAACATCGTCAAACTCCGAGCCCGAGATCTGCCAAGCTTCCATTGGCATATAAAAGAAATCATACTTGCCTTGAAAACCCTTGAAATCGATCTCCTGGAGGCACTGGCACGACTCCATCAGAATGTTTTGCGGGTGACGTGCCCCGCAGTGTGCCAGGCTGTGAAGATCCCAAAACTGGACGTGCATGTACATCGGTTGCGGGGCGTGCTCTGGCCCGAAAAACGTTGCCAACGCAAAACAGAAACACTACGTACTCCGATCTTCACAAAACCAAGATCGCAAGAATTTAGCCACATCAGCAAAACAATGAAGATATGGAAACAACATGGACTGCAGAAACATAAACGAAAGCAACATGAAACGCTAGGTCGGGGTTTGCGAAGAACGTGAAAGTGGACAAATAAAATATCCACTACCAACCACCCCAGATCTTAAGCAGAAAGGATGTAGCATTTAAATCCTGGTAGGTGTTCATGAATATCAACTTAAACAGAATATATTTCTAAAGATTTCTCTAAACAGAATATTTGAATTCGACACCAGTGGTACCAATTGTGTTGTCGCTCCAATTATCATGGTTCATGTGTGTCAGTCAATCTTTATCCGAATATCGCATTGTTTGATTTGATCAGCTTGGAATAGGTCATAATTCTCGCAAACAGCGCATGGCTCGGTAAGTTTGGGGTTGCATTTCAACCAGTTACAACATCTGTAGCGGTGTGATGAGGACACCCGACGAACTAAACTTAAATGCTTTTTTTTAAGCCAATCAATTTGGTCCCTTCGACATGAATAGGTACTTACGATAGAAGGAAGCATACCTAGCTACTTGACATGACTTAGCATCTTTTCAACTAACTGACCAGCCAAGCAACCACCAAACAGCTCTCAGAAGGCTCAAGCGCAGCTCTCCCAAGCGCCGCATTCCCAGCTGCGTCCTTCAGCAAGCTGGCTTGGGAGTACTTGTTAGGGATGTGCCTCAAGACACTGAGGGTTGTGAAGCTCAGAAGTTTGCCTACAAAGTGGGAAGGTTCAAGCCCCTAGCACCAACGCGTCGACTAACCAATCGATTTCTTGGGGAAACCCATGTATATCCATTGTTGCTTGCTTACGCCATGATTCCTCCAGCTTCCAAAACCTCTGGAGGAGGATTTCTTAGGATTGATTGAGGCTGCCAAAGCAAACTCTATTTACAATTGTCAAAGAATGTCAAGAAAGGATTGGGGAACTGTTCCATTGATAATGATCTACTGATTGCTCTCGAACAAAACTATGTGGCCTAGCCAAATACAGGTCAAATTAGCTATATCAAGCATCTTCATGACTCAAATGATACGGGTACATAATGAAACTAATAAACAAAAACTCCTAAAATGAGGAGTATAGGTAGTAATGACACATCCGAATACATGTCAAGGATGGATCAGAATCATGATGCTTAAACCAATAATGCAAATGAAACTGCTAACGGTAGCAATAACAGCGACAATAAACACAAACTAGGATAGCAATAGCACAATAGTATTCATAACCTTAACGATATGTTCTTGCATTCACAATGACACGGTGACAATGATGCGCTGCCGATGCAAGATTTGGTATCAATGTATGGTTAATTCTACGGTGAATCGTTATTCTACGGTCAATCTACCAACTATTTCAATGGTTAACTTTATGCTTCATCAATCTATGGTTAATCCATTGTCAATGGTTTATTCCACGGCAAATCCTAATGATTGACCTATTGATTGTTATCATCTACTAGTGAAATATCATTGTCAATGGTTTATTCTACGGTTAATCCCAATTGATCCTACAGTGAATCCCAATACTAATGATTAATCCGAATGATCCTACTATTGTTCATCGTTCATCCTAATGAAAATAGTAGATGAACAATGATCCTAATGAACAATCCTACTATTACTATTTTCATCTACATGATCATTAGGAAAACAATTACTACTTCCATGAATTAGATGAACATCCTAATGATTAACCTTCATTGTTCATCTACTCTTTTCATCCACAACTTCCAGCTGCACACCAAGTCGCCGCAGCATCAGCGTCGTGATGGGTTGATCCCCATCCTGACCCGACAGCAGCCAAGCAATGCCAGTAGTGGGACCTAAGGAAGTCCAAAAATCGCCATTTTGAATAGAAAAACAATGGAAAAATCACAAGTCGTAGGCCCCATTCTATAGCAAAAACAATGAAACATCACCATATTTCGTAGGAAAAAAACCTGGGAAACCATCTATAACTGGTGGATTCTCCCCACTACCAGGTTAGTTTGCCAGAGAGTAACAAAATTGACAAAACATCAAATAATGTAACATGTATAACAACAAACAACCAGTACAACAGTATGTACAAGTAATGGTTGTCATTATTAACATAGCTTGTACCAAACAACAACAGGTATACAAATCAACAACACGTACCAATCAATAACGTGTACAACAACGAACCACAACCCGATAAGCAGATCGTCAGCATATAACAATATTAAGCACATGTACCGTACTGCAACAATCGAACACAATGTGAGGCAGTAAAAAAACCGGGTATCAAAATGAATTACCCATTCTTACCCTTATCGTTTTTTAACTCCTTATCGTTTTACAGGCTAAAGCTAATGGAGGGGTAAAAATGTACCAACCTTCCATGAATACTAAAGCTAATGGAGGGGTAGAAATGTACCAACGTCTAGACAGCCAAGCTTTTGTAATGTTTTGTTATCGTTTTTGTCATCCCAAATGTGAAGAGAATGAGTTGTGGGTCAAGCCATTGGGTACCCCAAAAACCATTGGTTTATCATAGATTTCCAATTTCAATTGCCATTGTCATTTTGGGTTAATATTCTTGACCCATAGCCGATAGCCATAATGGTGGGTGGGGATGTGAACATCTGCAGATGTTTGGTTGGATGTATCAATGGCTGTTCTCTTAGATACTTTGTCTTCTTAACCTACCCTTGATACTGTAGCCACGCATGACAACATGCTCAAATTCAGCGGAAAACATGAAAGTGATGCACAGCTCAAAGATGCAGAGCTCAAATATGATCACATGGCTGTGCGTCAATGCCATTCAAATTCCAAAAATGAAGTATGTTCTTTTGATCAAGTTCTTGCGTTATCTGGTCCGGTCATAATTCACATGCAAAAAATATGTGCTATCGGTGATGGTGCTTAGTAAGGGGGCGGGGGTCAGCCCGACTGCCCGGCTCGCAAAAGAATCGTTCGAAACCTGCCAGCAAATCTCAGACTTTTCCACATTGCGCACGGTAAACTGGAACTAGCGTAGCCCTCGCAAAGGCGACGCGAAAAAAACAAGCGACGTCAGATTAATGGTCAATTGCATTCAACCTTCCAACAAGCGAACTGCTTCCACGTGGCCATTTCGAGCTGCTATAAACAAAGGCGTTGCACCGTCGTTCGTTACCTGGTTCATGTCAGCACCGGCTTCAACCAAGAAGCGAACTGCTTCCACGTGGCCATTGTGAGCTGCTATAAACAAAGGTGTTGCACCGTCGGTCATCGCCTGGTTCATGTCAGCACCAGCCTCAACCAAGAAGCGAACTGCTTCCACGTGGCCATTCTGAGCTGCTATAAACAAAGGTGTTGCACTGTTCATCGCCTGGTTCATGTCAGCACCAGCCTCAACCAAGAAGCGAACTGTTTCCATGTGGCCATTATGAGCTGCTGCAAACAAAGGTGTTGCACCGTCGTTGGTTGCCTGGTTCATGTCAGCACCAGCTTTAACCAAGAACTCAACAGATTCCACGTGGCCATTGTGAGCCGCTATAAACAAAGGTGTTGCACCGTCGTTCGTAGCCTGGGTCATGTCAGCACCAGCCTCAACCAGCAACCGAACTGTTTCCATGTGTCCATTTCGAGCTGCTATAAACAAAGGTGTTGCACCGTCGTTCATCGCCTGGTTCATGTCAGCACCAGCCTCAACCAAGAAGCGAACTGTTTCCATGTGGCCATTATGAGCTGCTGCAACCAAATGTGTTGCACCGTTGTTCGTTGCCTGGTTCATGTCAGCACCGGCTCCAACCAAGAAGCGAACTGCTTCCACGTGGCCATTGTGAGCTGCTGCAAACAGAGGTGTTGCACCGTCGTTGGTTGCCTGGTTCATGTCAGCACCAGCTCCAACCAGCAACCGAACTGTTTCCATGTGTCCTTTTCGAGCCGCTATAAACAAAGGTGTTACACCGTTGTTTTTTGCCTGGTTCATGTCAGCACCAGCTTTAACCAAGAACTCAACGGATTCCACGTGGCCATTGTGAGCTGCTGCAAACAGAGGTGTTGCACCGTCGTTGGTTGCCTGGTTCATGTCAGCACCAGCTTTAACCAAGAACTCAACGGATTCCACGTGGCCATTGTGAGCTGCTACAAACAAAAGTGTTGCACCGTCGTTCGTTGCCTGGTTCATGTCAGCACCGGCTTCAACCAAGAAGCGAACTGCTTCCACGTGGCCATTGTGAGCTGCTATAAACAAAGGTGTTGCACCGTCGTTCGTTGCCTGGTTCATGTCAGCACCAGCCTCAACCAAGAAGCGAACTGCTTCCACGTGGCCATTCTGAGCTGCTATAAACAAAGGTGTTGCACTGTTCATCGCCTGGTTCATGTCAGCACCAGCCTCAACCAAGAAGCGAACTGTTTCCATGTGGCCATTATGAGCTGCTGCAAACAAAGGTGTTGCACCGTCGTTCGTTGCCTGGTTCATGTCAGCACCAGCCTCAACCAAGAAGCGAACTGCTTCCACATGGCCATTCTGAGCTGCTATAAACAAAGGTGTTTCACCATGCGCTGGTGCCATGGAAACGGAATCTTTTCGAGCACCGGCTTCCAGCAGCAATTCCAAGCATGGTAGGCTGCCTTGCTGAGCCACAACATGGATAGGACAACGGCCCTTATTTTCATCTGAAAACTCGAAAGGCTGATTCGGGTCTTGCGGCTTTTCAAGACATGTTTCCAGCGATTGAATATTACCGTTTATGCAAGCTTCAAGCAGTCTCCCCTCTCGCACAGCATCAGGTGCCTGGAACTGCAGCAACACAATCTGTATATTTTGAGGAGTCAAGGACAGCTGTTCTTCAGCTTCGATCTCACTTCCATCTTCAAGAAACAGCCTTTGTCGAAACCTCGAAATGCCAGTGATGGAGAACACATGCGTTTTCAGGGATTTTGAGGATCTGCCATTCACTTCTTCAGTGTTCAAAGTGGCGATCGATTCCCCAGAGAGGCGTGAAACCAGGGGAAACATGGCTGGTCTTTGAACAAGTGTAGCTGGCGGAGGTGAGATCTGAAATCCACTGGACCAGATACTACAAACAGTTCACCAACAACTACCAGCACTAGATCTAAACATATTTAACCATGCATTATCCACATGCTTGCTCATTGTCAACAATCATCAACTTTGGTTATCGTTTTCTTATCGTTTTTTCACGTATGACACCACTGATATCAACATCTGTTCTGGGGGTTATCGTTTTTTAACTCCCTATCGTTTTACCTGGTAAAGCCAACATGCTGTCAACCTGGGGACCTGCCAATTTAAACTCCTTGTTACCGGGTTTTTTTACTTCCTCGCATGTAACAATCCATAACAATCCACAATTAGTAATCAACAACATTAAGTCCAAAACATGAACGACAGTTTACAAAGAACTAGACACCGTCATTGTTGTTTGCCTCTAGCTTGGGCCCCCACCATTTCTAGATAGAAACTGCCTCGATTGCAGCCTCATTCTGAGTCAGAGACCCAAAGAATTTCTCAGTCATGCCACTCCCACACAAAATACAAACCCGGAATGACCCAGCCCTTCAACACTTTAGTGACATCCTCCAGGAGTCAGCTTGCATCTAGAATGGAGAATTAATAAGTACATGATACATGGATATAATGTTGTATATACATACATATATATATATATATACCTATACATTTACATATATATGTATATACATAGGATTGTAAATCTATATCTATCCACGTATGTTTCATGATGTGAATAAGACAAACAGTTCTAATCATTCATATGTATCTTGTTATCCCTCTTCACGTTTACCACGGATGTTTAACCATACTTAAGCAAAGTTACTCACTATTCACCACACGTTTAAGCCTACTTAACCATAGAACATCCCATAAGTAGCCATCGTTGCCATCGTTCAAATCTCTTGGTTTCCCCAAATGATCCCTACAGAAACTGCAGAAACTGTGCTCCCAAGGCGCAGAATGGAAGGCCAGTTCCAAATCAGCCTCGACGCAGCCAAGGCAGCTCCCACCCCGATCCTTCAACGGTTCAGGGAGGGGTTAGGCTGAAGGCTTATGGCTGTAGGCTTTGGGGTTATGGGAGCTGGTGTATCCCAAGCTAACCCCAGGTTCAGGGGACCTGGCAATGGGAAAATCACTTTTTGTTTCACAAAAAAACCTGGTAAATCAACTATCAATGGTGGATTTTCCATTGCCAGGTTAGTTTCCTAGACGCTACAGGTTATGGGTGTAGGGTTTATAGGATAGCAGCTACTGGTAGATACCAAGCTCCCAAAAAGAACCTAACCCCAGGTTCAGGGTTATGGACTTACCCTGAAAACAGGCCTGGTTAGTCGCACTGGGTACCTGACCTCAAACGAATCATGCTGAATGTTACCACTTACAAGCGCTGGAGTTAGAATGGGCTTCAGAACAACTGGGGACAGAAATGGATTATTGGCTTCAGACCAACTGGGGTTAGCTATCAAAACAACAATATTTTAAGCAATTGTTTAACAAATCCCCAGCTAGTTTGCTTAACAAATGTTGCCCACTTGTATCCAAAATGGATCGGATATTGACTGAAAACCACCGAGAAGAACCAACAACTGGGTAGAATTTGGCGGTACATCACTTGTTCCAAAGTCGAGCTGTCGACATGGCATAGAGAAGCACGATTTATCCCGGTGATATGTAGATGCATTTACATACATGTATATTAAGCATGATTCATGTTGGTATATCCGTCAATTGGTACCCCCAAATCATCGAATACGGATCATTTTTTGTAATAATCCATCATCTATTCAGAAATAAACCATCATTCTTAGAAAAAAATCGTGATTTTTAGTAAACAATAGTAAACACACTTGAATTTTTCTAGTACCCCATCATTTTGACCACTAAACCATCCATAACTTTGGGGTCACACCTCTGCGCTGGGCCGTTTTGCGTGCCTCCTTTGGAACATTTGTGGAATGGTACGGACGGAAACTCTTGCCATCGCCACCTGCCATTTCGCTGGTCCCAGCTTACCCATCCCATCAGCATCACCATCATGAAACTACCATGGTTTCACCAACAGGATGGTAGGCTTCCCATGGTTTCTAGCTGGTGATTGGCGGTATAGGTTGTAGGTGGTGGTAACATTGTACAAGGTGGGCCCCCAACCACTTTGGTTACTTGGTTTATAAGTACCTGAACTGGGGTGATTTCTACCAGTTATAGGGGTCATGGCCCAACTTATAAGTGCCAGGGGCCCAACTAGTAGTGGTTAATAGCTGTTTTGTAGGCTTCCCTTTATTAAGTAGCTAAGGTTTCCATGGTGGCGCCGGTACTTGATGGTGAAACCATGGTGGTGAAACCTATCAGTAGCGGTGAATTCACTAATGCGAGTTCACCATTTGGGTGATTGACTACCAGTGATGATGGTCACCATCATGAAAGACCAGTAAGTCAATCTATCATCAACTAGTAGCCATCAACTACCATGTGGTGGTCTGACTTTCCATCCTGATAACGATCCAATTGATAAATCATCATGTAGCTACCATTTGGTTACACCACTCCTTGTAGCTCCAAATCGCTCCCCCTTTAAAACGGTCCAGCGATACCCCTGCCTCTGAAATGCTCCCTCCTAACCACCACGCATTTCTCACGCATTTTTGGATGTCTGCCAGCCTCGGGAAATCGGAGAACTCGCAGTGACTCAAAAGAAATTCGAATGCTCTAATCGATCAATCGGAGCTGTCCAACCGACCGATACCTGGGTTGATGACTCCTAAGAATCTCATCGGATGCACGAAGCAGATGCGGATGCATGCGAATGTTTATGCACATGACCCACATGTCGATCACCGCACTCTGTGGTCTCACATGATGGACAACATGTCGATGTCCGTGCACATGAATCAAAGCCTGGATGTACTTCGTGACTAACCCACTTCTCTGAACGAAGTCCTGCCCCTTATTGGTTGTAAGGGGTCCCCATTGCTTATTGGCACGTGTATAGGTCAACCCCCGGAGTCCTGTCGTGTGTTGGAACAGGGCATGAAGCTGATACCATGACACAAGCACTAGTGGATGTTCGGGTGCAGTGAGAGTGTTTAGCCATGCCACCACTTTCTGGGACCCAGGAAAGTGATACTTCATTGGGATACGCTGGAGATCCAACCGTGGGATGACCGTGGCTTCCATGTCTGCAAACTTAATCCGAGCTGGCAAAACTGGTGGCTGCTTGGCTGGCTCAGCTTGCTGCAGAGCCTGTTTGCCCACTTGGATAAGTGTTTGATGAACTTGGGTCCGAACTTGGCGCAATTGGGCCAAGTCTGCTTGAAGTTGCCCTTGGATGGCACGGAGGGCCGGAAACCTTTCAAGAGCCTGGCTGGCCAGGTTGTCCACCGCTGTGTTGCCCTGAATGGCCCATGCTTCATACTCATCAAGCGCCCCTTCCAGGTGCTGATGACTGTAGACCATTCGACATCCATGAAACAAGGGACCCAAGGCTTCAAGGGAGAGTCTCAACTGTGTCCACAGGTCAGCGTCTTTGGCATTTGGTTTGGGGTGCCAGGTGCCGTGAGTCATTTTTTGAATCCGTTTGTAGACGAGATCATTGTCTACCCACACCATCAGCGGTCTTTGGGTCTGCAAAGCGATATTGCATGCACTCAGCACGGCGGTGATCTCGCCTCGCAGGGACGTTTGAACCCAACCTGGTACCATCCCACTGGACAATGGCCAGAAACCCATGGTGGGGGTGGCAACCACCACTCCCCATGTTGCCAGCCGCGAGTATTTGCACTGGGGGCTGTGACACGCTCCATCTGTGAAGCACCACAACTGCTCCAGGTCCTGGGGAGGCCAAAGGAAGTGGGCATGTTCATCGGGAATGTCAATGCACATGTTGCGAAACTGCTGCATGGAAGGCGGTTCAGGTAACCATCCATGGTTGGTCAAACACGGTGCTATGTCTAACAAAGCCGGGATGGCTGCTGGTGGGACCGCACGACTAGCTGCATAGGCAGGGCACTGCCAATGCCGATGTTGTTGGCTATCCGGCTGGCCACACTGTGTGCACTTCCCCGTTTCCCCTCCTTGTCTGTGCTGCATGTGGTCGGCTGTGAAGAAGGTGCCGTTGAGACACGTTCGAAGCAAAGCTTGATCCGCCGGGGGATGCTCATGCATGACTTCTGTGGTGAGCTGGGGGCTGACGTGTTGGATTCCTCGAAACGTGGAGCGATGCATCAACTGGTGCAAAACTTTGTTCTGCCAACCTTGTGTCAACCTGGCTTTCAATTCCTGAATCGGGCAATTCAAGACATCTATGGGGGTTCCAACATGGTCATGGAACACGGTGGAATGGGTCCACCGCCAGGCAAGTTGCTGCAATCGAGTCAACATCACACTGATTGGACCTGGTGTGTTGGTGAGCTTGATGTTGTCAGTATGAACTTGGCGCATCAAGTAGTCAACCACATCACCCGTGAGGTGCATGTCCCGAAACATCATCACCGTTGCTAACAAGGCGTAGTATTGTGGGTCAGCAGATGGGTGTTCTACTAAGCTCAAATGGGCTATGGGGGAGGTGCCAGGGCTATATTCTCGAAGACCCTGCATAGCTCCAAAGCGCAAAGTCTTGAAGTGGTTGTCGGCAAGATGTGTGATTTGAATGCCATACAAACAGCTCGGCCAGGCTTTTTGTTTTAAGGCCATTACTTTTCGGGTATAAGGCGCTAGAGACCTTGCAAGTTGTCCCCAAAGTGGTGCCACGGCTTGACACTTCTGAACAACTGTGCGGTTGGTGGGGACTAGGTTATAGGCCATGTGCCCACCCAAATCTCGGGCCCATCCCTTCACTTTGAATTCTTGGATTCGGATGTCTCTACGGTCCTGGGGGTTGATGGACCAAAGATAGGTTTTGTCCTCATCTATGACTACATCGACCAACTTGCTGAAGTTTGTGAGCCCTTGAAGTCCCTCCAAGACCTCCTGCCCAGTGGGTCCGGTAAGTTCTAAGTTGTCCACGTAACTGTAGACGGTCAATGAACTATATCTGCGGCTCATCCAGCAATGAAGGACTAAGTTAAGGGCAAGCATGCCCGTGACAGATAAGGCATCCCCTTCAGCGAATCCAGTGACGGAACTCAAAGGTGGCCCGGTGCACTGGTGGATTTTGAACCGCCGTTTCATGCACGCCAGGGCGCGTGCCCATGCAGACAGGATGGGATCAGCGATGTTCAAGTGCCGCATTACTTTGATTATGAAAAGTCTCGGGAGCAAATTGAAAGCTTTTACCAAATCTATGACACATCCCGAAAGGCGAGAGTGATCTGCATGACCAAGCTCGATAGCTTCCATGATACCGTACCACACTTGAGGAGAGGACCTACCCGGGAGGTTTCCTGTGCAAGTCGGTGGGGAAACTTTGGCGAGGTGCCTAAGGATCTCTCTGGCTCTGGCAGATCCCCAGGTTCTAAAAGAGAGCTGCCAGCTGTGGGAGTGCGTTTTTTTAATCATTGCAGTGTGTCTGATCTAGCAGCAACAAACATATATGCTTGATGAAATCCCTATATGTTTATTTTATTGTCTGTAGATGTTTGGATATAAGCCTAATTAAGTAATTGTTCTCAATGCAGTATTACATAAAGAGATTTAAGTATGGCTCAGGAATACCTTACTTTGGTATATGTGAGACCCCTACAATATTATGCAGAGTTTAGGTGAGCTCTCTCTATACTTTGGGCCTAAACCATCCCTAGATTACTATGTGATTGGTAGGCCTAGGGCCTTCTGAGGAATTGGAAAAGTTTAAGCAGGCTTAATTCAATATATTCAGATATTGTATCTGTAACAAACTTCATCCATTATACCTAGATCAGTCTGTTAGTGCAGATATTGGGCCATTACAGGGATATGTAAAGTTTAGGTGGCTTTTCCTTTGTTTTACCTAGATTATATCTAAATGTTGTCAATGGTCAATTCTTGAGCTGTTACAGGGGTTGATATATAGTTTAAGCAAGGTATATTTGCTGTATTTTCTAGGGACAGGCAGGTAGGTAGAATTTACTTAATATGCTTAAATTATTTTTTGCTGGGCAAGCCTAAACTTATTATGCCTGGAAAATGTTACTAGTAACAAATATCGGGCTCTTTTAAAGATATGCACAGTTGAGGTTTAATTTTGTATTTTACCTAGGTAATTATGTGACTGGCATATTCAACCATTACAGGAATATGCAGAGTTTAGGCAGGCTTAATTTACTATATTTAGATTATATTTTGATTGCAATTTCTTTTACAGCTCCAGGACCTTTTAGGGAATAGGGTTGTTCAAGGAATGGAATAATTTAGGCTGGTTTAACTTAATATGGTTAAATCTTGTATTTTATTGTAATCTCATTTATTATATCTAGATGTGTCTTGTGAATTGCAAATATTAGAAAATATTTCGAAGAAATATAAACAAGTAGATACCCGATATCTATTATGTCTGAATTTCATGAAACATATGTTGTTAATAGTAAAAAATAGTTCTTAGGGAAAGTCCATTTACTAAATTCATGTTTTATGTCAACTATATATCCCTCAATATTATAGATCAAAGAATTAGCTAGACCTGATTTATTTAATTTAGAATATAATGTTGTAAGCAAATGTTTAATATCACCCCTTGAATATTATTCAAAAGAGTAAGGGCCTGTGGTAGTACATTTTTTTTGGTGATTTACTTTGCTCCAGGTTTGCCTCAGGGCAAAGGAAGAAAACTAACAACACCCTCGAGAAAACAAAATCATCAAGAAATAATTCCAGGTATAGTGTCAGAGTGCCTGGGACATAAGGTTGGTATTTTTGCTGATTTTCTCGAGTTTCTATTGCATTGTTATAAAAGTAGCAAAAACCTCGAGAAAACCAAAAAAACAAAAAACAAAAAAAAAACAAAAAAAACAAACCAATGGGTAGTACATAGTCTTGGGTCCATAATTTTGTTTTTTTGGTTTTCCCAGAGTCTGTAATTGTAAATCTTATTGACTATTTTGCATTTCTGTAGAAGTAGCAAGAACCTCGAGAAAACAAAAAAAACAAAAAACAAAAAAAAAACGAAAACACCAAAAAAACAAAAAACAAAAAAAAAACAAAAAAAACAAACCAATGGGTAGTACAGGGTCTGGGGTCCATAGTTTTGGTTTTTTTGGTTTTTTTGGTTTTCCCAGAGTCTGTAATTGCAAATCTTATTGACTATTTTGCAATTCTGTAAAAGTAGCAAAAACCTCGAGAAAACCAAAAAAACCAAAAAAACCAAAAAAACCAAAAAAAACAAAAAAACCAAAAAAAAACAAAAAAAACAAAAAAACCAAACCAATGGGTAGTACAGGGTCTGGGGTTCATAGTTTTGGTTTTTTTGGTTTTTTTGGTTTTTTTGGTTTTCCCAGAGTCTGTAATTGTAAATCATTTTGACTAATCCATGAAAATGAGATTGCAGCTGTGGCAACATGACAGTGTCAACATGACAGTGTTACAAAAATGCGCAAAAATGCGCACTCCCGTGGTAGGCTGTTCTGTTCTAAAAAGGGTGGAAAACACTGTTATCGGTCGGTATTGCCCTACGGCGGTGGCATCTGGCAGCTTCTCTAGGGCGACCACAAATCCAGTGAGGACTTGCTCCGGCCAAGCATGTCCCGCCTCAATATCGGTGAAGAGGCGAATCAGCTCATGGGTGAGGTCCTCTGGGCAATGGACCAGATCATTGCGTGACACGCCGTCTGGGCCAGTGGCCGCCTTTTTGGGTTTTTTGCGGACCGTAGTTTTCCAAGTTTCTAGATCTAATGGAGTATATTCCATCGGTTCAGGGGATGGCATGTATTCGTGGACAAAGTCTAAGATAGGGTCCCAAAACTGGTCATCTGTATCTAAGTGCTTATCCCATCGCTTGCTCCATTCTTGTCCGAAGGCATGAAAAAGGTGAGTGACTTCTCCAATGTATTCCTCCTGTCGAACCGAGAGTTGGCCTTCCAAGGGAACTTGGTGATCAAACCAAAGTTTGTCTGATTCCACATGGATGGGAACGACAGCTGTGTCTCCAAGGTAAACAGGCATATCTGGCCTCCACGGTTGTGGGGGATCCACTTCGAGTGCATGCTCATCATAGTCAACATGCTGGATCTCTGCGGAACTACAATGGATCAGCATCTGCACCGGTTGTGCTGCAGGTTTCTTCAGGTCCTGGAAAATTTTTGCTGGGTCTTTATCTCTGGATTCTCTCGCTGCTTGTGTACGTTGCTTATTTGGTTGGCTTGCTTGTTAATCTCTGCTCGAAAGGTATTAGAAAGCTGTTGGCTTACTTCAAAGGCTGGAGGTGCTGTGGGAAAAGGATTCCCTGTGAGGTTCTTCCACCAGCTGACAAAACTGATGGGGAAACCCTTGCCTCGAAGAATGCTTGTCCACAGGCCTTGCTGATGGGCGATGTGGTCCTTGCTGGCTGGCGAAGGATTAGCTTTCATAAACCGATCATAGTTTTCCATTCTACGCATTTGGCGGGTCCACTTAGCATGTTGGAAATGAACACCATGGTAGTCAGACTGGTAATCCCCCTTGCGCCCTTTCTTAGGTGGATGTTCGAAGTTATGCACCCAATGCACTTCCATAGTCTGACATCTGCCTTTGATGCGAAGGTTGGAACGCTTGGACTGTTCAACCAACTTGGTTTCAACTCTTTGCTCTAACTCTTGGAAAATTTCTGTGACCCTGGCATTCGACTCCGTGGCTTTGGTCCGGAATACTTCACTCGGTGGTGGGAGGTGCCCAACTTCATCCCAATCTATTGCTCCTGGGGTTTTCCACTTTGGAACCATCGGCAATTTTTCACTGAAAGCAAAGATTCCCATGACGATAGCATGGTCGGGGAACACATCCTGGATAACCCGCACATCTCTCAAGTACACTGCCAGCTCGGGACTTACATATACATGATCAACTGTGGAGGACCCCTTGCAAGTCGGCTGGATGGGTCTACGAAATTTCTGGCTAGCCCAAACCTGAACATTGATCCATCCCTTGGCTGTCCAGTTGCGCATGCTTTCCAAATCACCATCCCGCTGATTAAAGTCCCCGGCTATGAACCTTAATCCGGTGCTCTGATCAAGCATACGATCGGTCACCCAATGACAAACCTGCTCAGTTTGGAGCTTCGTGGCGATTGACTCGGTATGATGGGCATGTCCGTAGATGACTGCTCCCTGGATGGCTCGTTCACCTACTTGAAAGCATGCCATGTGGAATCGATTCTTCTCCCACTCTTCCTTGGGCCATGTTGGCGTCATGTTTCGACTTGGGAGGTTGCTGAGAAAACTCACTCCTCGCTGCTTGCCACCTACGGATGTGGCGGTCTGGGAACGAAAGGGAACTGGAGCTCCATGCCGAGCTTTGAGCTCGCTCTTTTGGCATTGGAGAGCTTTGTCAAACTTCTCTGCTCCTGGACGCGTGAGGTGCGTCTCACTCACAGCCCATATGGTTGGCCCCTCCCTAGGTAACTCATCCAAAAGCTCTTGTGTCCCTGGCAGGCCAGTAGGATTGAAACAACCGATGCACAATGGCGTCTGGCATTGTGGTCCTGGATTGGCTGCTTCTCCTATAGTGCAGGACAGAGCAAAAAAGGCTGTGATGATCAAAATGCGAATTCGGTGGCCCACACAGGGCCGCATGCATGTCGGCCTGTCTTGTCATTCGGTTCGGGTTCGAGTGCGCCTATCATCATTGAAAAGCGCCTCGATGCGGCTAAAATGCTCTTCCATCTTGGTGTCAATCATGGCTTGCGTGGTTCTCTGGTGATGATCAATCTTGTGTTCCATCTGTTGAATCTGGCCAGCTTGTGCTTCTAGCTGGCGTTGAACTTGCTTGGAATGCTGTGCACTGGCTTCGATCTGTGATTGCATGACATGAGAATGTTGAGCCTGTTCTTGCTGCACGGTGGACAAAGCTTGATGCAGCTGTTCCATCTTGGACTCCAATTCCGTGACCCGGCTATCATTTGCTGCCGGCATATCCACATCATCTTGCTTCAGTTTTTGCACAAGCTTTTGTTCCAATGATGCTTCAAGGGCTGCCATCTGTCCTGTTGACAACTCTTTGGTGGAAGGGCGCTGCCATGGATCATGTTTTGTCCAAGGATCTTCACCTCGCGAGGCTGAACTGCCCTGTGCCTGAAATGTTTGCATGGTTCTCTGGGAAGCTAGCACGGGTGCTCCTGGGACAGCCTGAGGAACTGGTTCACCATCAACTGCAATCAAAATGTCACCATGGGACAACTGCCATACCCAATGCGACGGTGGTGCGGATGCTTGGATGCTCCACATGACTCCTGCTCGATCAGGAGTTTGACCAAGAGGGGCTAGTGCTCTGGCTGGCCAATTGAACTGAGCAAACACGGATGCCAAACTTGCACGGGTACTTCCGAAAGGAAAGGGACCAGCTTTGTACTTCTTAAGTTCTGAACCTTGCAAGAAAACTTGGCCTGGTCGCAGTTCTTGGCGCAATGCTGCGGCATGTTCCTTGCTGGTCCTCAGTCCGTACCTTGTGCCCAATCGCACAACCGTGGTTGGCACCTTGGCAACCTGCTGCTTGACATTGATCTCTGCGAAGGTCTTCTGGGGCTGCCAAATGACATCAAAGTTGGGATGTGGATGGCGACCATCTGCTGTTCTGGGTTCTATGTACACCCCATCAAGCCCATTCAGCTTGTTGAGCTGTGGGACCACTGCATCTGGGACTCTGATGTTGACTGAAAATGCGAATGCATCTTTGGGGGTTGCCTTGGCCAGTCGTTCAGTGAGATACTGCCTATCCCATACATCTAAGATTTCGGTGTTTTGAAGTACCTGCGACAACGGACTCTGATGCAGGATCTCCTTGACTGGACCCGCTACCACTTGGGACCACTCATTGACATACTGGTCTTGGTACAACATGATACGCAATACAGTATTGGCAATCTGCTTGACTTCAATGACTTCTTTTGGTTGCTTTCGTTGCACTTCTTTGACCCCCATTTGGACCATTGCAACCGTCAAGATGACTGGTTCGGTGGTGGCTTTGCAATGGGCTGGCACTTTCATGGTCGTGCTTCGACTCGGGAGTTCTTGGCCTGCAGGATTGAGGACCAACAAGGCGAGTCCTTCTTGGGTAACCGGTTCAGTCAAATTGAAGTATGGCACCGCATCATGATAATCCAGCAACACGACTCCCTTGCTATTTGATCCTACTTGCTGCTGAGTCAACTGTGACAATTCGACTCCATCTGCTTGGCAAAAAACACCTGGCGGGATGGCCAACTGGTCGGCCCGAGGCACTGCAGGTGATTGGATGTTTGCTTCTTTTCTTTTGTTGGATTTGCGACCGATTGGCTTGTTCTCCATCAAACGTGATTTGATAACTTCCTTGAGCTCATCTGCTTGGACGATGCGAATGGGAGGTGTGACCAAATTGGCACGAGCCTTCAGGTCAGCCCAAGGCTTGGCAGATCGGAGGATGGCTTGGATGGCTGATTGTCCCAATGCCTGCATGAGTTGATCAGCACAGGCATGACCTCGTGTGGGCGCAACCCCGTGTGTGACTATGAGCTTCTGCAGGTCTTCTTTGGTGGTCTGCATGCCTCCTACTTCCAGTTCATGGTACACAAATGCCTCAGCTTCTCCGGAGTAGGTCATATGCAAGTGGGCCATGGCTCGCCATTGTCCCGCTTGCTGGGGTGTGAATGGTTGTGAAACTGGTTCATCTTTCAACATTTGCAAAATCCAACTGATTGCTTGGAAACCACAATCTGCCTCGAATGTTCTTGCCATTTCGGTTCCCAAAATATGCATGTCATGGTCTCCAAGGGTATGCTGGAGGACCTGGGCAAGCAACGACGCAAATGTACTCTCTGTGCAAATTTGGATGGTTCCCTCTTGGTGTTTGATTGCAACTGGTACCCAGTGGTGCTGGAACAACAGCAGGAATGCTTTGATGGACGTGTTGACATCTTCTCCTGCTGCTTTGACTGCTCTCACAATGACTTTGGTTGTCTCCGTGGAAGCATCTGGTCGGTCTGCAATGTGCACTGGATTCAGCATGGTGCTGGGGTACGAATGCTCAATGAACTGAACATAATGATGCATTTCATCCATGGATACCCACCCTTGTTGTTGCCAAAGCAAATTGGCCCTTCGGTCTTGCGTAAGTGTGGGAGGTTCAATGAAGGTGCTCATGATTTGGGTGTCTCGTAGCATCAAAAACCACCCCTGCTGCAGTTTGCTGGTCGCATCTAGCTCTGTGCCCATTGCTGTGGAAATAGCAACATGTTGGGTGCCATGAAATGTGTTGTATGCATGGAGCAAGTTTGCAACTGTCGTCTCTGGGGCGAAAGGCACATTGAAAATTTCTCCGTCAGGGGAGATCAGGAACACCACATTGTCCTCCACTGGTCTTGCTCGAACTTCAATCGCACTAGTCTCCACTTCTTCCCCCCGATGCCTTTTGGGAGGTGGGCCGGCTTCACTTGGATCTTGAAAGCTTTGAAGGGCTACATCCATTTCCTGTGATGGGTTTCCCTCTAAGGTCGTTACATCTGGCTGTTCGGTGATTGGCGCCGTGGTGGATGCAAACAAACCTCCCTGAGCTGTTGGTGGTTGCAATGGCTCATCAAGTGCACTGGTGGAATCCCTTACTGCTGTGCGGTCATGATCATGTGAATGTGCATGGGTTACGTCATGATCGGCTGCAGTCATGGCAGGCGCATGGTCATGGTCATGTGCATGGGATGCTTCATGCTCGGCTGCAATCGGATGCTCGGATGCAGGTTCCTGGGTCGCTTTGGTCATGATTTGGGTGAGAACTGCTGCCCATGGATCTGGAGGGTACGGATGCTGAGTGACTTCAGGCTGTACAGAAGTGAGGTCCTGTGTTTCGTTCTCATGATGTCCCCACTGAAAAGGCAACGGAACGTCCTCGGCTGCTGGGATCTGTACATCGGAGGTCGCGGTGGGTTGGAAAACTTGCCAGGCCTGAAAAAACAGATCCGTGTACCTGGTTTTGACTTGGTCTTTGACCAATTCATCTCGATCCTGAAACAAACTCATGGCCATGCTGTACAAGACATTGTGCGGTGAATCCGAAGGGTGAATCCCGCCTGATGCTCTGATTGCTTCAGCGATCTGCGACATGATCCATGCTCCTTGGAATGGGCTTGCTAGCTGTCCCACTCCGGCCAGTTCCAGTCTGAGGTTCACTTGTTCTCCTTGTCCTACATACTTTGGAGATAGTCCGTTGATCAGCGCCACCTCAGCTGGGTGCAAGTGCCTGCAACTGAGGTATTCATTGGATCCGTTCTTTTCTGTGCCTCCGATGGGGAGGACTTGTCCGTAAAGCCCCTTGGACTCCAGCCTTGCTTCCGAAAAACCAGAATTGCGGCAACCACATTGACAGTTCTTCACCTGACTTCCCCAACTATGTGTTGCAGTGGGCAAAGGTTTCGTGACATCAACCAGGTGTTTGTGTATGTTCGGTTTGGAATGGAAATGTCTCAATTCATACAAATCCAGTCTCAGCTGTTGCAGCTCATGTTGTGGCAAAACCATGTACCTCGACATCAAATTGATCAAAGCTGGTCGAAAAGGCGATCCATCTGGAGCTAGGATCGGCATGGTCTTGAGCTGGGGCATTGCAATGTCTTTGTGTGTGATGGTACACCACCACCGTTGCCTGCGTGCTGGCCAGATTCCGGAGATGTCTAGGATCGTTTGTCTCAGGTCCATCTGCTTTGCTTTGGTGAAGTCTTCCAAGCACTTTTGAACCCACTTGGAATCCATCGCGGATGGAGTGCACTCTAAAGTAGCGACTCTGATCTGCAAAAGATGAATGGCTTGCAGTACTCCAATCAATGATTTCGACCTGGGATCTCGCTCTTCTCTTTCATCCCCAAGCTTCGAAAAAGGTTGGCATGAGATGCCAGCATTTGCTATCTGGATCCCCTTGTTCGACAGTCTCATCGTGGCATCAATTGAACAAACATCTGCTTCAATGACTTGCTTTCCTCGATTTCTCAACCACTGGGCAAACTTGGAATTCTGTTCTACATAGTATGCAGTTGTGACTCCACACTGTTCATATCCGGTTGCAACCGCTCCGATACCTGCACAAAACTCGACTGCCTTGGTCAGAGGCTCATCAGCATCGAAGGAGTTGGTGGCCACAAATGTCTCCCAAGTTTTCTCAAGGTGTTGTCCACTGTTTTTGACTTTCACTCGAAACAGGGTGCTCCACTCATCATTTGACAGAGTAACATCTGTGGTGTACGTGTCTCCATGGATCTGCGTCTGGACAATGGTATGGTTTCCCTGGACTCCAACTCGTTTCACCACCAGATCAGTCAGCGAATCGTCAACCAAGTCCCGTTGGCATGGCTCAATGGTCCACCCTATGGCTAAGTCCCCCTCAACCATTGGTCAGAACCATGCACCGCTGGTAGGTGTTGAGCCGACACTCCTCCTAACCACCAGTCTGTCAAGAACTGTGAAGATGGACTCATCAAATGAAAAAAATCAGTGTCATTAGTCATTATCATGCTTGTGAATCTATCAAGGATCTATTATCGAAGAAGAATGCTCTGCTTGTAGGTCACTCAAGCCATTTGGAAGCCAGTGTTTTGGGTTCCTGGTGGATGACTCCTTGCCACCAAAGATGGGTGGCTAAGACAAAAAGAGCAGCAACTCCAGTATCAATGCTGGGACTCTGCATAGGCTGTACGCAGGTCAACAATGGGGTAAGTGTGGTTCATGAGCATTGACGGTTTGAGCATAACTGACAGCCCGCTGTTTGAATCGAAAATGTCAAAATTTGAAGCTGTTGAAGTTGTAATTCTGCAACTTGTAATTCTGCAACTCTAAGTCTTACGGTTTGTGATGTCCACCCTTAGCATTTCGTCTTGTGGGGGTCTCTCAACATAGGGAACCCCAAAAACTAGTTGAGTTTAGAACTTACATGGTGAAAGTTGGATGATTGGGGGCGTGCTACTATTTTGAGAAACCACAATGTTGTCTTACAATGGGACCTTGCTGAAGAAGAGATTTTGCCGTCAAGACAGTACCCTTTTGACAACCAGCTAGGGTACTGTAAATAGGGTTCTTACTTGATGTTAATTTGTTGACTGTTGGGGTTGGTTGGCTGTGCGTTAACCTCAATGGTTGACTGTTAATTTTTGTTAGCTGCTTGTTCAAGTGCTACTGATTGTTAACCATTCTCCTTAGGAAATGAGCCATTAACAATAACACTTAGCCATTGAATATTAATCAACTTAACCAACCATCCATTCAACCAGTGAAGACCAGCATGAAAGTTATTAACCGCACTACTAATTGCGAGCTTAACATCTTTGGCCAGTTTCAACATCAACCATTGCTAGTAGATCATCAGTTGTTAACCATTTACAGGCTTTGTCGGCTTATTCTCCCTTGTTCTATTCTTACTGGTCATTAACCATCATAGCCATTACACAGCCATTACACAGCCATCATACAGCCATTCACCCGCTAGTTGACATGTCAATCAACACCAGCTGCACCACAGCCATCCCCAGCGCTGCTCAGCGCGCAGCGACGCGCTGCCTGTCCCTGATTTGGCGGTCTTCCCTTTGCTGCCAGGCATGGCGCGTGGCAGCAAGCGCGCGCGCTGGCAAGCGGCAAGCGCCCCGGTGT
>VSDK01016218.1:14133-28524 GCA_009767595.1 Symbiodinium kawagutii
GGGGGAGGGGCGCCCCCGCCACGGCTCCCAGGATGGAGGCCTCCAGCGCTGAGTGCACGACTGGTGATGAAGGATGGTGGAGGATAGGGTGATCATAGGGATTCATGATGGTTAATGAAATGAGGATTCATGATGATTGATTCATGATAGGGATTCATAGGATGAGGAAATCTTGGTTGATGATGTTTTTTGATGGTTGTTGATGGATCATGATGATGGGCTAATCATCGGGATTAATGATGGTCAATGATCTTAGAGAGATGTTGAATGGGATCAGTGTTTAATCATGGGAATTCATCTAGAAATCATAGGGATGATGAAATCTTGATGATTCAAGGATGGTTGATCGTAAGTGAATTATAGATAATTATAGTATATCACCATAGTATGATGATTACTTCATCATTGATATCACAATATTGATAATACACTGATGAAATCGTGGTTAATGGTGGTTTATCATAACGAGATGCCTTGTGTGATGACAGGTTCATGCTTAAGAATACTTGGTACATTTCATGGTCTGGACACTGGTGGCCATTGTCATTTCGATGGTAACAAACTGTGGCTGATACTGGTGATTCATAGTAATTAACATTGGTCAACCGAATAAGATTGATGATTCTAGTGGCTGACAATGGTGAATAACAGTGATTCGTTGGGATTGGGGTTGGTGCTGACGTTACAGTCACCGTAATCAACTGGTGAGACTTGGGAATGCTGTACCAGTATGAGTTGTGGAACCATAGGTACTGATTAGTAGTTGAGAGCGACTCGTGCCTATCACCATAGGTACCTATTCTGTAACCGTAGGGACTATATGAGCAGTTAAGGATTGTTTGTGGCCTCTGGAAATCTAACGTAGCTGGATCATCGTTACACCTCATGGAGCCAGAATTGCGGCTCCTGGGCGGAAGTTGGAAGCTACTCATACCACGAGGATGATCAGCCAGCGGTGTTTTCATTGGTTGGCAGAGGGAGAGGGTGTCAGTATAGTGAAAACAAACAAGCTGCATAGAAACTGTAGATGAATCTTATCGTCGTAAAATGTAGTAAACACTCCATTTTTGGGGTACCCCCATGGCTTAAGAAACCACCATGGGTTAATTTATCATGAAACATCGGAACTGTCCCCAAACTTTATCATCTCGTTGCAGGGCCTGCAAGGGGAAGATATGTAGCCCACGTCAAGTTGTCGAAGGATCGGCGACCAGCGGCAAGGAGCGACGAGCGATGCTTGCAGTGTACATGCACACATAAGATTCAACTCAATGCACAAGATAGTTATATATATATAGTATAGATGTGGGAACTAGCTTGACATAGTCATGAGAAAACTTACAGATCGCCATGGATGGTACCTGGCAAGAGCTGCCCCTGCAGCAGAGCCTTTGCGGCTTGATCCCCTGGAGGCACCCCGTGGGGTTGCTAATACATAGGCCATATATGGCCATGGGGGTTCCAAATGGCTACAAGATGTTTAAATAACCATCATCGCCGGTGGTTCAAAACCATTAAATGGTGCTTAACTGTTAGTTGGTTGATGGTTAGTTGATGCTTGGTTGATGGTTAGTTGATGGCAAAATAACCCTTCACTAACCATAAACTCTCGTAACCATTAGGTTCTTAAAATGGGGGCACCCCCAAATCATCCTTATATATTAACCATTGAGTAAACTGAGTAAACCAACCATAAGATGGTTTCTCAAAATAGGGGACCCCAAAATGGTTGGTTTAGTCCTACTAATAGTCAATAAAGGATGATTTGGGCCCCCCCTATTTTGAGAAACCACCATAACTTTGGGGTCCCCTACGGCTTGAGAAACACTTGATGACGCCGGCGGCGCACCTGCAGCTTGCCCTTCTCGTTGGGCAAGGCCTTTCCTGCGACCTCAGGGTCAAAGTCTGACAACTGCAGCGAGCTTGACAAACAGCAGGGATGAATAGCTATGGTTACAATATAGCTATGGTTGGTTGATTGATAACAGTTAATGGTTATCATATGAATAGCTAGTAACAGTTGAAAATAGACAGTTAAGAGTTGGTTGATAATATTTGTAACTGTCGATTTTCAATATTGTAACTGGCTAGTTGTAAGAGTTTGATTGTTAATTAATAGTTGATGATAGTGGAACATAACCAACAATTAATGGTTACAATAGCTATGGTTACTCAATGGTAACCATTAAAAAGCAACAATTAATGGTAAGGCAATGGTTGAAGAATGACTTATGGTTGACAATGTGTTGATAATGAATCGCAGTGAATAGTTGATAATAGTAGATAATGTTGATAATAAACAAATAGTAACCATTGGACAAAGCATTTATAACCAACAAGTAATGGCTTGCAATAACCAACAAGTAATGGTTAGCAAATTGTTACTCAATGGCTACTTGTTGATAATAGAGTCAATAGCAAGCAAATAATAACCAGCAACAATGGTTACAGTAGCTATGGTTAGTTTTGGTACTCAATGACTCATACAGTAATAGTAATAGTAATAGTTGACAATTGGATCTATAGCGAGCAATCCCTAATTTGTCATGTGTGCTATCCCTAGACAAACGAACTATGCAGTGATCATTGTGCTCTCTATGCCCGTTGATGCGCAATCACGCGCTTTAATCAACATTAAGTCGAAGTGAACTACTCCATTCAAGATCCGTACGAACCAGCTTTGATCATGAATAATAATCACTATTCCCGTTACGTTCAAAGTAATCATCATGAAACAATTTTGATCATGAATTCTATGATTTCTGTGATCTTTAATCAGCAGCCACTCTTGATGTTTATGTGCCCCCATTATGAACCACTAACTACCCATACCATCATTGTTGGTTATTATCATGCCCTACTATTACCAATTATTGCCCACCATTTTGCACCATGGTTCATATTGGTTTGTCCAGTTCGCCATGGTGCACCCCTAAAGCTGGCTCGTTTCCTTATTATGACCCTCTGGTAAACTAACATGGCAATGGAAAATCCAACATTTTCATTTTGCTAGGAAACATGTAGGAAATCATAAATTTATGGTGGATTTTCCATTGCCATGTTCGTTTACCAAAGGGTAATGGTTTTGAACTTTGTTGATATGGGTGTTTCTCAAAATAGGGTACCCTATCTAAAACCATCAGAATGGTTTTGAACTTGGTTGATTAGCAGGTATGACCTCATGGCTATGGGTCAAAACCCTGTACCCCTGGTTCCCCCATCATTAACCATTGTTTTCCCTATGATTGTTGATTATCCCCCATTAGTTGGTGGATGAATATTGACCCACAACCATATATAGCTGGCATATCCCTCACATTTGTTGGCTATCATCCACTATGATTACCCATTCACCAGTTATTATTAACCATTGGTTGGTGAACTGCTTGACCCATAGCCATATGGTTCATCTGGTAGACTGGATCCGTTGATCCCCTGATCACTTCATCCAAGGAACGAAGGCTGCGCCACCCTCCGAGAACTGGATAATCACGGGGCGATTGAGCTCCTGCACCGAGCGGGGAATAGCTCCTGGCCTCAAAAGGGATGGTTTAGGCGTGGCTAAATGATGATGTATGGTGGTGATGATGATGATGATGATGATGATGATGATGATGATGATGATGATGATGGCTTATGGCTTATGGCAACCCACTTGATGGTGATGACAGTGTACACCCAAAAAAGTAACGGTTCAATAATCGTTTAGTTGTACCCTATCATCATCGCCAACAGGAACCATGCGGTTGGCAGAAAAATGCTCACGGATGCAAACAAGAACCACTTGCGGCCGCTTTCGACTTTTGGAGTCCAAGCAGAAATTTCCCGATGGAAGTTCGAAATTTGGCTGCGTCCATAAATTCCCTGAAACGATAACTTCCCTCCACCCCCCCAAAAGAAATAGCATGGGCGAATGGTTGGGATTGAACCTCCCGTTTGGTGATATCCCCAAGTGCATGAACTCGGTCATCTGTCACTAGGCGATTGAACAATTGAGTGACTCAGGCATGGTCGACCTCAAATTGTTGTATCAAATCAGCGCTTTTTTAACCCCGAGGACCTGAATTTTTGGTTCACTTTTTTTGGTTCTTTCCCATCTAAACATGCATATGGATATGTCCGCACCACAACTATCAATTTCCTACTAGTGAATGTAACTGAGGACCGCTGGTTTGGACCCACGGTCTGTATGGTTTAGTTCATCAGCACTCAACTGTCTGAGCCAATCAATTCACAGTCACACGTTACAGTCCACTGGATCCCAGTCCCAGACGCCCTATACCATACCCAAACCCAGACCCAGACCCCCAACCGCAACCGTAAGCATAACCATCACCATCTCCATACATGCATACACAATTCTCTAGATGATGATATGCACATATGTACGTCTGTACTGTATTTACTGTATGTACTGGATGTATGTACATATATCCATATATCTACGTGTGTGTATATTATACACACATGTATAGATGCATACTGCAACATGCTCCAAGCGTAACCCTTGTGATCTCTGATCCTGGTACCTTGGCTGCTGGCCTTGCCGGCTTCCAAGACGGAGTTGATGGTGCTGGAGCCTTGGCGGCGTCTAACCCAGTGGTTTTTAGCGAGTTTGGTTGAGCTTCAAAGGCGCGGGGAGCCAATGGCAGCGCTTGTGTTGCTAAATTTGTTGACGCTTGTGGTTTCTCAAGCCATAGGGGTGCACCAAAATGGTTGGTTTAGTACAAAAGCGATTACTAATGGATGATTTGGGGGATCCCCTGTAACTTCAGAAACACCGCCCAAATCATCATTCTGTAAGAAGCTGATTTTCATGCTCATGGTGATGGCAGGTAGCCCAAAAACTGGACGACCATTGCTATAGTGATGCCCGAGTCTTCCGGATCACCAGCGGGACAATCATCAGTGCTTCTTGGCTACCCTCGGCTGTGGCCACAGGTATCTTTTCGGGGGCCGAATCGAACTGCTATGATTCACCATGTGTTTGCTTGCTGGCTGGTTGTCTGGTTAGCTGGTTGGCTGGTTGTTGTTGCTGCTGTTGTTGTTTTTGTATGATTATGTGTTCTTACTGAATCAACATGGTACCCCTGGCTATTCACACCGATCAGTGAGAAAGTCTAAGTGCTAGGATGTTCACCTACCCATCTCTTGGTAAACTTGACATTAAATATATCAATCCATACCCATATGGCTGTTTTTTGGGAAGTTGGCTTAACACTTGAATGAGTTGCATTTGTATATGTCTATATTATTTTATAATATTTTATATACAAGCGACATGTGTATGTCTATGCACACATTAGGTTTGGTTGCTCAAGGGGTACCTCAATTGGTGGATACGCTGCCGTTTTGCTGCGCAGTATTCCGGATTCCGCCCGCCCCTTGGCTTCCGACTGGTGCAGTTGAATGCGGGAATGGCATACTTGTGGTCCTGGCAAGCTTTTGATCTGGCTATGGGTCAATATCAACCAACCAATAATGGCTTATAGTAACCAACCAAATTATAGGGAAACAAGGGTTCATGATGGGGAACCAGGGGTACAGGGTTTTGACCCACGGCCATCTTGTGAATGACATTTGGCAAAGCTGAGGGCACCCATTTCCCTGCCAGCTCTCCCTTCCAACATTAACTCCCTCCCTTGTCAAAGGGAATCTCTACATGTTAAATATGGGTCTGATAGATTCGGTGCAGAGGGATTGTAGCCTAATAACAACGGGGGGATCATTCGTGATCCCTTTACAATGTTACAATGACCAACCAGCCCAGTCATGATCAGTATCTATGGTTCACTATGATGTATCAGTATCCATGATGTTCAATCATCATCCATCATTTGGAAAGGTGCAGCTGGGGTTGTAACTGGGATACAACCATAGCAAATCACCTTGTAAGATAGGTGAACGAACCCCTGCCTATAATCATGGTGAATCTTGCCAGTTGCCAACTGGGGATGCACATCCGAGTCTCCTGTACCCCAACTGCAACCATGATTACCGTCTGGTAAACTACCCTGGTAATGCAAAATACACCATTTGCAGCTGATTTCCCAGGCTGTTCCTATAAAAAAGATGATGATTTTCCATTCCAGGATTTCCCTATAAACAAGATGATGATTTTACATTTCCCGTAAACTGGGTTTACCAGTACCTATTGAAAATGGCGATGAACTTAGCTTCCAAATCAGTTTGACAGAGGGCAAACCTCCTGGAAAGTCATGCAACTACGCTCTGAGTGCCGCTTCGCTCCTTGGCATGTTGCAGGAGAGCCCATGCCACATCTCCAGTCACCACACCTGCCTCGCACCACCGAGGAAGCCACAAAACGCAGTGCTTGGTTGGCTGGTTAATCATGGAAACTCATCCTTGATCATGCTACATAATGGTTAAGCTCGGCTTGTTTGTGGGGGTGGTTTCTTGATGCTTTGTTGGCAAATAATGACGAATCACGGTTTTAGTCAGTTATAGTGGCTAGGGGGTGAATCAACCTTCTAGATTCATTGAAGCACGTCACATACCGCTTCAAACAGGTTGGCTTCAGCTCCCATTCAACAAGAGATGTGCTAGAGAGAACCTATTAAAGGCTACTAAAAGACTAGAGAAAGCAACGAAAAAAAAAACAAGCCAAATGTGTTCCACCACTTCAACATTGCACACTTCACTAGGCAGCCATGTTGTGAGAAGAGGTATAGGTATAGGGTTCCTTCTCCCTTTCATATCAAACACAGTGCTGACCCTCCTCAAATATACAGAGTCCGTGCCAAACCCCCGGTTTCTGGGGCAGAGGTCAACATCAACTATTGATCACCAGTGTGAACCACTATTGACATCTATTTACTGTGATCAATTGATCAAATGAGATGCTAACTATTGTGAACTACTCTTCTTATACTGCTATGTCATTTCATTTCATGTCATGAATGGAGAACGCCAGGCTCTGTCTAGCCAGTTCAACTTGCACTGAGCCCCCTTAGAAAAACAATGTTGTGAACCATGAATAATGAACCTTTCACAAGGACTGATGGAAAGATCTATTCACTAAATCAGCAATGAATGAATCAGCAACAACTGACCATGACTAACGAAGGGTCAACCGTCATAATTCTACCAGTATCACGATCAGTCATGTCAAACAAGGTCAACCATTGAACTCATCATAATCTATCGTGATCGATTCCCAACCATGGTCAACCACTATGAACCATGATTGTGAAGCCCAAACCAATATAAACCAGCTTCCCATTTGCAGCCTGGTTGCTTCCTGTCAACCATTATCAACCTCCTGTCAACCATTCTCACCCATTAACTAGTAAATAACTGGATCAATTAACCACTATCAAACTAGGACTATTATTGACCATTGGTTAACCACGTCTTTCCCACTGCAAACCACTATTTTCACCATTGTTAATTGTTAGCTACTATTACTGAGCACTATTAACCATTGCCCACCAGGATTAACCACTAACTAGTAGTTGTTTCACCGTTGTTGCTGGTTGTTATCCACTACTACTGGCCACTATTGCCCACTAAAAAAACACCAAGCAGTATGACTACCCCGGATTTTCACCACGAAACAATCCCCACGCAAGGAGCCCCGCAGTCCATCTCCGCCTTCATGCCCGGAATGTCCCAGAACCTTGCGATGGATCCCATGGATCATTTTATGCATCCATGGGATGGAGAAGCCTTGGAAAATCCATGGAAAAAAATGCCATGAATCCATGATTAATCCCATGAAAAATCCATGAACATCGCCATGTTTGTGGTTAAACCAATGAAAAATCCATGAAAAAGCCATAAACCCTGCTTGAAGAATCTATGAGAAAGCCATTTACCCTGAGAAAATCCATGAGAAAGCCATAAACCCTCAGAAAATCCATGAGAAAGCCATGAAAATCCATGGTTAAACTGGTAAACCCTTGGAAAAACCATGGTTAAAAGCCGTGAAAATCTGCATCATTGCTAGATTGTTGATGGAGTTTCCAAGCAATACTTCTCAATAGTTGAAATTACCTGTGGTCAACAACCAAAACAATAATGGATGGATCAATGACAGCATTTGCAAACTGATATTGGAAAATTCATCCAATGAAAGATAGCTGACCCGACACTGTCAACAAAACTGATGACCTGCAACAGAGGAAGCGGTGCTTTGAAAGCGTCCTTTCAGAAACATCTTGTGGTGACCCCTCATGACCTAGCTGGGAAGATCATTGACCGACTGCAGGCCGCGCGGAAGACCGTGCTGTCCAAGCAGCGACATGGTGAAGTTTCTTGCGTTGGGTTTTCTCGCACACGTGCAATGAGCCGAGCCGAACCAAAGCAGCTGCAGCATGGAATGGTTCGATCTGCTTAAACAATGCTTAATCAAGTTCCAATCTGTTTGCCTGCTGGGATGGTTACATTCGCATGGAGGCTGAGCACCGAAGGCAGCACAGCAAGCTGTGTAAACTCGTCACTGACAGATGGCTGATGGCTGTTTGGGTCTCCGTGTTTCGCTTTAGGATCGAAAGGTGCAACGCATTTTTTCTGAAGTGGTGAGGTTATGAGAATTTCTGCAAGCCATGCATTGGAAAACGCAAAAAATGGTTTCGCCATTTAATCCTTATTTGATTTGCATTTCAAAACGTACTTCAATGTGCATTTCTCATTTAGTTTGCAATTCAAAGCCTCATTTATTTTGCATTTCATCATCTGATCCTCATTTGGTTTGCATTTCAGAGCCTCATTCAATGTGCATTTCTCTTTCAGTCCGCATTTAGTTTGCATTTCAGAACCTCATTTAATGTGCCTTTCTCATTTAATCCGCATTCAATTTGCGTTTCAAAACCTCATTTAATGTGCACTGGTTTTTTTCATCATTTTTTGATTTGCATTTAAACCTCTATTAAATCTGCATTTGTTTCAATCCTGGATTCTGACACTTGCATTCAAACATCATTGAATTGTATTGAATTTGCACTGCACATTTGACTAGATTTGTTTTCAACTTGTGGCTTTTATTCTTAATTCCTTTTTTGTATCAAACCCTTGTGCTTTGCAGATCTTGGTCTAACATTGCAGATCGTAGGATCATAATATCCATATATATATATCAATTCACAGTTGGTTGAGCATCCATAAACCACTACTCAACCAACAACTAGGGATCATTGCCACCACTTCACCAACCATTTGAACATTCATGAATCATTTCTCAACCAACAAACAGCCGTGGTTAGCATCAGTTCACCGGGGGTGTGCCATATATGTACTATCTATTAACCGTTGATCCGCCAACAACTAACCATGATTGATTTCTATTCTTTCAACACTAGCTAAACAATGAGCCATTAATCAACCAACACCCTACCATCTTTAAGATTGATTCACCATCTTGATGACATGGATTCACCATCAATCAACTAGAATGAACCCGGGACCAATTAATCAGTATTGCATCATCCACTAATCAACGAAAGTACCAACTCAATTAATCATAGCTGCATTAACTCATCACTCGTTAACCATTCAAATACCATTGATTAACACCAACAACTGACCATGACTGCCATGAATTTATCATCGAGCAGCCATCAACCAACCAACAAGTGACTAACTTTTGCTAGAGCCGAGATGATTCACCCTTGGTTGTTAACCCGTCATTAGCCATTACTCAGTCATTGAGTAATCATCTTCAACAGCCGCTCGCCGCAGACTAGCCAACAACTATCCATTAATCCACCAAAAACTTGCCATCATACCTATGAACCCATGCCGGATCAACCAACAACTAATCATCAATGTACCAGCATCTAGCCATGAATACTATTGTTTCGCCACTGGTTATCTCATGGACTGCCCGTTGACCAACAACTGACCATGATTGGCCCAGTGATTGGTAAGAGCTCACAATGAACTAACCGTTCATCAATCATCAATCGACCAGCTTATCCACCATCAACGTACAACGAACCACTATCCACCATCATCGTAAGTCACCACAAACGACCAGGGATACCGAATTGAACACACTGTTTCACACAAGATAGAACTGCTTTATGCTGTGTGTTTTCTGTGCTCCCTGCATATCACACCACATATCCTAATGCATCATCATCTTCGCCCAAGAATTTTGATATACATTATAATCATTATATCCAAAGACATTCCGGTTTCACTTCGGATACATGACAATATAAATAGATCGAACCCAAAACATAGACAGTACAACATACAACAGTCATGATACAAAAATGGTAATTACTGGAGTTGCTGACTGTTTTTTTCTTTTGCGCTTCTAGCTGCCTCTAAGTTCTACGGGTCTGCACAGGCTGTGCTGTGCAGAACTGTAGTAGAGCGAGTGGAGGAGATTGCAAGGTCACTCGTCACTATTGGAGTTTAGCTGCCCATTGTGAACAGAGTACCCACCAATGGAAAAACATGGAAAAACTCTGTGAATCTGTGGGTCCTGATGGAGTCTCGAAACAACTACTGCAATATAGAAAGAAAATCAACAGATGTATAGATGTTGTACTTGAGGCTATGCAAAACCCAACCAATTGGACGGTACGACCCTACGAATCAATCAACTCAACCCACGCTTGATCACTGCTGGAGAATTAAAATTCAAAAGTTGCATCCTAGCTAGACGGTCGAAGAGCTATGACAAATGGCAAGCTCTGCTGCATCCAATTCATCTCAGTTGGTGTTCCTCGGCCGCAAGATCACAAGATCGGATTCCAATCAATGGTTCCTAGAAATTCCCCTGTGCGCTTAAGCCTCACCTGACCGGCGCCCGGCGTTTCCGGGCCAGCTCCAGGAAGGATGCGATGGTTCCATCCCAAGGCCCCAAGATCCCCAAGCATTTCACCTATCGATGAAGGGAGGCCCAAGTCGAAGATCGGTGGTATCATGGATCGGAGCTACAGATGTCATCATTGATGATGCCCTCCAGGTCACCACATCTGCAGTAACCAGTGTGCCCTGTGGCCCTGCCAACCAGCTATGATGATGATGATGATGATGATGATGATGATGATGATGATGGTCCCCCGTTCACGTTACCAGCTCTCATTCACAACCCTGGCATAACAACCAACAGCTTTGTGGCTTTTGTAGCCGCAAACAGTCACAACCAGGATCAGGTAGGCAATTTTGATCACTATCATTGGCTGTGATTGCATGCAGCAGCATTGATGTGTGGGATAACGGTCCAGTGGCTGCCAGTCTTTACTCTCCCATCACCTACCATTTCCAGTTCAAACATAGGGAATCCCTTGGGAGACCACGGTCATCCATGGTCGACGTCAGGTCAGGGAAGAAATCTCCAAATGAACCCAGCGACGAGAGGTCCGTGCAGCTCTCCTGTTTGTGCGTGGAAAAATGACAAAAATTCCTCACTGAGGGATTCAAAAGTATTAAAGCCAAAAAAGTCATAGTGTCCCACTCAAATCACCCATGTCCAAGATCGCAAAAATCTACTTGACTAACCCCCTTTGTGCCATCCAACATGATCCAACAGCCGTCCACAAGGGTTGCTGACATCACTCCAGCATCAAATCTCCCGCGATCTCACAGCTGAGCCGGGTCCAATCCCATGCAGCAACGGTGCGCTGCAACGTCGCCCGTCCTTCACACGCTTCACCATGGACGTTTCGCACTCTCGAATCCACTTGCGCGGGTCGTAGAAGCCTGAGAGACAACGTTGGAGCTCCCGTGGTTGTCTGGTTACAAGTGCTTGTCAAACTATCAAAAGAACACCAGTCTAACAAAGTTGAAACAACAAAAGGCAAGAACGTTAACACAATAACACAATAACACAATGACTTGTGAATATCACTAAACACAAGGTTAGGCACCAATCATGGATATGCGGCATGCAAATGCAAATGCACAAATACGTACATTGTATGTACATAATTGTACATATGCATACACATTTAAGTGATCACGTGTGTATGTGCGTGCCATACATGATACATGTACACATACGAACAAATACATGTACATACAGCCATGTATACATACCGGTATGCATCTATCGGTTGTACATTCATGTGGCCAACCGTCTACTTCCCCTAAAAATTAAGCGAAATGGGTGTAGATACCTGCAAAAGCGCTGCCCATGAATATTGGTATCCCCAAACGAGCAGAAATACGTCCCGTCATAGGTTATCTTTAATTATGGTTGAAACCCACCCACTCTCGGGGGCCATCCTTGATGCCGTTTCCGACGCATTCCTGACTTTGGGGAGTTGCTGTCATGGAAAAGTACCGCGGTTGTATTTCATTGCACCATTTCGTTCATAGGTAATCCCATCAGGGAGTGCAAAAGTCTGTGCAAACCAGACATGAAATTTAGATAGGTTATATATATATATATATGTATATACATATATATATATATATGGCAACGGTTCGTTTCCCCAATGTCCCCTTTAACAATCCATCAAATCAAGCGGTGTGTTTTTTCAACAACAAGAACAGCAAAGAACAAGAACTTGGTCAAGGCATTGCCTTGGCCGCCACCAAGGAGCTCTTGTTTGGCTTGTCTTCTCCTTCAGGGTTTCCAATCTGTCCCTGCAGGTAGCCTTACAGGACGCACTGGACGACCACAACGACTGCAACAACGACTTTGATGCTGATGGTAATGGTGATGGAGATGGTGTTTAATGATGATTTTGATGGTGATTCATGATGATTGTATGGCAACTGTAGTGGTGATGGTGATGATTATGACGACGATGATGGCGATGATGATGTCAAAATGGCCAAGTGAAACAGCAACCACAACCATAACCCTGCAATAATGCAATAGGAAAAAAACAAAACGACGAAAACAACAAAGGCAGCGAAGGCAACAACAGCATACAACAGCAATATGATCAGAAACTCGTGCAAACCGATTGCCTTTAGAGTGACTGAGTGGAGCAAGTAGCAAAACCGAGCTCTGAGAAAGGAACCCTCCTTGTTCTTGTAGAACTTCAGCAAGCCTTCCCAGTAGGCCCACTGCCTCGGCTTGCCAGCATTCAGCAACCGTCCCTGCAGGCTACTGGGGTCCTGACGTGTCGGTGTCCACGTTCATCTTCACCACTCCTGCGTTCAAGGCCTCACTTGAAAAGTGGAGCGCATAGTCCAAAAAAGCAATCAACCACACAAAAATCCTACAGCATTCTGGATACACCTCTGAAAACTGTAGAAGCAAGTAGGCGTCGCGCAGTTGCAATGTGGTGCTTCTCAGATCCGGAACCACCGTGGAACACAAAATTCAGAGGCCTGCAGCGTAGTTTGACCGTAAGATCGCAGGAATATGAACGACAGGGAGTGTCATGTGAGGATGTTTGACATGTTTCATCATGTCACCATCAACCTGGGTCCCAAGCTGAGCATTGGTCAAATCTAGCCCCACGGCAACAACACACCAACACTGATACCACTTCGCCACCAACAAGAAAAACGACAGGGAAAACAACATCTGCAACAACGCCGCAGCAAAAAATTCAGCAAAAGTGTGATCAACAATCACAAAAAGCAGAGACGACATCAGCCACCAAAGCACAACCACCAGCCCCGATGAAACTGGAGCGCTGTCATGCACTGCCCCACCTCTCAATGTCCTTGCCCGTGGATGCTTTGATCTGCTCTCGAGCGTAATCTTGCATTTCCTGCAAGATTGGGAGAGGAATGTGGTGTGGCATGATGAGGCAACTTTTTGAGTGTACCAAACTTGTGGAGGGCTGATGCGGGCGGATGAGGGCGGTATGACAGCTTCCTGCAAAGATTTGGGATAGAATCGATGAAACATTGGGTCATCTTGGGAACATGAAACAACAAAACGAAAACAGCTTCTCAAATGCCTGGTTTGCCTCTTCAAAATGACAGCCACTTTGGATTTCCGCGAGCCTCTTGACCCCAACTTGGAAGTGTAACTCCACCCTGTTACACGTGAAAGCCGTTTCCAAGAAGGCATCCCCAAGTCGGTCACGGTTGTGTTTCCACATCGCTCCTGCAAGATTTCTGGCTTCAGCACCACGTTTCCAGCCTGACAACTTCAGTGGTTCCAGCTTGGTCGACCCGGCATTTCTGACCCGCCTTGTAGACACCATGGACGTTGCCAAAGGCTGCCGCAATAGTGAACCTGAGACTGTTCAAGTGTGCATTCCATGATTTTAGCCAGCCTTGAGAACCAGCGATCGTGGTCAATAATGGTTGATAATGGTCAATAACCAGCAATTCTGATTGTTTATATCACACAAGCGTGACCAGCTTTTTGGGGCCCCGGACATGTGAGAAATTGGGGAAAGGGCCTTGTAGACAGCGTAGACATCCGCAGGGGTGGAATACAGTTTCTCCTGGAAGCCATTGGGCAAAGGGGTCATCTGCGCACACGACTCGAGGGTCAACGGC